>KV019094.1:7834-26332 GCA_001598015.1 Dorcoceras hygrometricum | reverse complement strand
AACTTGGCCTCCGCCTGATTACGAACAACTGACTCAACTTTGGACGTCTCCATTGCTAATCCAGCTGCCGTTTACAAAGAATAACTAAACCAACTGCTGAACTTTAACTTTCAAACCATCTGCTGGACAAATTCATCTTCACGACATCTTCTTCTTCGTTCCTAAAAACTGTACACTTAAGTAGAATTGTTAGAAACACAATAACAGGTTTTGTGTAATTCAAAACTTAATCAGGATCTGTTTACACAGATCTATCAATCTCTCCCTTTTGGATTTACACAAAACCTTAAATAATCGATGCATGTACTAACAATTGCGTCATCCTTGCTGCTCATAGATTCCTCCAGAATATGTGCTGACGTCATCGCTGCTGATAACAGCTCTTGTTAGCGCTCCAGCTAGTTGAACTTGGCCTCCGCCTGATTACGAACAACTGACTCAACTTTGGACGTCTCCATTGCTAATCCAGCTGCTGTTTACAAAGAATAACTAAACCAACTGCTGAACTTTAACTTTCAAACCATCTGCTGGACAAATTCAGCTTCACGACATCTTCTTCTTCGTTCCTGAAAATTGTACACTTAAGAAGACAAATTGGCCTTGACAAGCGTAGAAGAATTTGAATTCACTGTCCCTCGCAGCTGCTGGTTGCGGGATTGGGTCTGTACACGATGTATAGATCAAAGTCTTCTAGTGGAGCCTTCCGAGGTGGAAGAAGGGGAGACGTAGGACATTGAAGTCCGAACTTCCAGAAACAAATCAGCTGGTCCATTTATTTAACGCTTTCAGCACTTGCATTTACCTTTAGCATTCTCGCATACGCATACACAGTTCAGCACTTGCACATACAGTCGAACAGATTTATATTCCACATAAATCTGTTTGAGTTGTTTTAAAATATTAGGATTCAGTTCTGGTGTTTTCCGCATGATTTTAAATCATACCAGAACTGTCTCCGGTGCTCTGTCTTTTAAATGTTCAAGAACCAGAGGTATTGCACCTCATCTGTGGATTAGCAGCGCGCAAAATTTTTAATCCTCTATTTAAGCAGCGCTGCTAAGTTCCTTTCTTCCTATTTTCGGACCCAACAAGTGGTATCAGAGCAGGTTGTTCTTGAACGAGCACTCATTTTAAAACTCATGTGCTATGTTTTAAATGTTTTTAACTGTTTTGAGAAGCTTATTTTATGAAGGCCAGTTGATCTGTTTTAATATAGAACCGGTTTTCTCTTGATGAAATGTCATGGGATGCGCGAGTCCCGTACGGATTCCAAGCTTCTATTTTCGTTGTGCTGTAAGATCACTTGGAGCGAGGCTCGGTGACAAGCACATGGGACGAAATAAAGGTATGAAAATCTAAGCTTTTATCTGTTTACTGGTTCTTCATATATAAGTAACTCAGTAGCATATGTTATGTTAAACATTGTTTAAAGTGCTCTGATAGTTTTCAAATATTCTGTTTTGCGGATTTCAGCTGATGCCTCAAATTTTGTTTTTAAACGATTTGAGCTTATGTTATAAAAGACAGGGAGAGTGGCGTCGTTGTCTTTGTTAATTTGAGCTATGCATCAGTTTCTGTTTCAAAATCATATGCTCTTGCATTTTTTCTCTTGATGAAATGTCACGGGATGCACGACGTCCCGTGCGGATGCCATGCTTCTTATTTTCGTTGTGCTGTAAGATCACTTGGAGCGAGGCTCGGTGACAAGCACGTGGGACGAAATAAAAGTATGAAAATCTAAGCTTTTATCTTGTTTACTGGTTCTTCATATATAAGTAACTCAGTAGCATATGTTATGTTAAACATTGTTTAAAGTGCTCTGATAGTTTTTCCAAATGTTCTGTTTTGTGGATTTCAGCTGATGCCTCAAATTTTGTTTTTAAATGATTTGAGCTTATGTTATAAAAGACAGGGAGAGTGGCGTCGTTGTCTTTATTAATTTGAGCTATGCATCAGTTTCTGTTTCAAAATCATATGCTCTTGCATACGGTGCTTCCCAAAAGCTGGTTTTGTTTTTCAAATTTAAAACTCCTGCTGTAATGCCCGAAATCATTAAGAAGAGGATTAGTTTAGTAATTACTACATTTAAGAATTTGATGACGCGTGATTGAGCTCGGATTATGGAACTGTGTATCGTTAAATCGCGCTAAGTGTGGGAACCAGACGAAGTAGCCAGGCGAAGCGATTTGATAAAATCAGCAGCAGGTTATTGTTGCTCACGACTGGTTGAATTTTGAAATTCAGTTGAAGCGTTAGTATTGGTTACAGCTGAAAACAGACGCGCGAATACAAGGATCAATGAGGAAGCGCCACGTGTTGGTTGCTACACGAGGAATCAGTAGCGAGAGTTCCTTACGCATCTGCTGGTTTATGTAACTACTGGTTTATTGATGTATCGGCTGGGTGTTGATGACGTAGGTGCGACGTCTTCGTTTTGGTAATAAACGCGAACCAGTCGAGGCGAGTATGTGGAAATTGGTTCCAGCTGCGAGAATAATGAGATGTCGTTTTGACCTATGACTAGGAACCCCGATACGATGTCGTTTTGCATGAATTAGCAACCAGGCGAGGAATTGGAAATCAGTCAATAGATTGTTGTATCTGCTGGTTACCCAGTCGAGGGAACAACACGACACCGTTTTGATTATGAAACAGGAAATGTTGATACGATGCCGTTTCGAATAATGTTGCGAAATCAGCCGTTGGAATAGGAAAGCGACCAACTGCTGGTTTCTTGTAAATAGAGTTGATACCAGCTGATGACCCGTTACGACGTCGTTGGAATTAATTGTAACGACATCGTTTTGAGTTTCGAAGTGTTGCGACTGGATTTATGTTGCGACTGGATTCTTGTTGCGACTGGTTGCTACTACAGCTGGTTGTTGCTTCTGCTGAAGAACAAGAGAATGATATTCGAACAGCAACTGAGGAAGATCAACAGCAGTTGAGGAATCTATTTACCGTTATCCACTTTCGAAGTGGTGGAAGTATATCCTATTTGAATACTCAGCATGATACGTGTAACTCGAATTGAACACGTTGGAAATGCTGCAGAAACACAGAGATCGTTGTCTATAAATAAGAGTGAATTCGAAATACTGAGAACGTATTGACTACAACTATCGGATTGGTGATTCTGCGAGTATCTCAAGAAGTGAGGAACAGAACGTAAGACCACTGACTGAAGCATTTTGAAAACAGAGGAACGAAGGTATAATCTGACAGAAGAGTCAGGGATTAGATTACTCGAGAATGATATTTCTTGAGTATCCCGTTGAAATCACATGCATGTTTGATTACTGTTCTTGATTTAGAACTTGAGTTATGTGTGTGACGATCCATCACAGGTAGTGGATCTTTTCTATTTGCATGAGATTGCATATGGAAGATAATTGAATTGATTCTAATGCCCAGGACTGATTTGGCCTGATTTTCGAAGCCGAAGATGGTTTCGATAGATGAATATTCATGTCAAGATCGGATACGAATCTTGATGGCGTCGAACTGATATGGAATCAATTCTGAAATCGAAGAAGAGAACTAGAATCATTTCATTTCATTTCATTTGTTTATAAACTGTTATGAATTTTATTGTTATTATGCGTACCTGCTGATTATACTGAGATGATTCTCACCGGAGTTTATCCAGATGTTGTTTTGTTTTGTGTGTGTGCATGACAATAGGAAGAAGGAACTAGTGGGGAGCAACCAAGGGTAGCAATAGATAACTACCTAGCAGCTGGATCAGCAGCAGGAAGAATAAAACACCAGCTGATAGTCAATGTTTTTTGGACAGTTGGTCTTAGGTTTCTCGAGTCTGGTTTTGTATATAAGATTCAAGTTTGTACTAGTGAACTTAGCTTTTAACCTCCGTGGATCATGTAGTATTTGTATAAATGAATAGTATTTACGCAACAAGCTGAACTCTTTATGCTTCTGCTGGATTAAATACGCTTCTGCTGGAAATTTTTTTTTTTTAGTAACTTATATATGAACCAGATTAGATCTAATAAACGTGTTTATTTTAAAATTAATAACCCACTGATTGAGATTAGATTTAATTGTGAGCAGAGAGCCTCACAACAGGTGGTATCAGAGCCCTATTAAGTTATGAAGATCATTGAACTAGATGAGCGGGGGTAGATCGAGTTCTTCCTGATTGATTAGATTACAGGAACAAATTAATTGCATGCTTGTGTGGTATATGTCTTACTGCTTTTGCATTTATATCACATGAGTTTTGTGAATAAATGGTAAGAATACACCGAAGAATTATGAGAAATTACATGCTTTGGAAGTGATTAATAGCATGTATTGAGTGAAATATGAATCAGAACTCGATCTCTTGAGAAGAAGTACATTCATGTATGCTAATCAGAGGAGGGACTGAGACTGGCTTGTTCTTGATTGATGAGAAATGATAAACACGTCTGTTAGATTCTTAGATATGCCTCCTCGAAGAACCACGAATCGGCAGACAGAGCAGGGTAGTACATCTACTGAGGCTTTGAATGCAGCTACTACTCCAATGGAAACTTTGTTGAAATGATTTCAGTCGTTTAAACCACCGACGTTGACAGGAACAGAAAGTGCTATTGATTGTGAAAAAGGGTACTGTGATTACGTGGGCAGTATTCCGAACATCTTTCTATCAACGGTTCTTCCCAGTTTCTTATAGAAAGGATAAAGGAGCGGAATTTGCGAACTTGCGACAAGGGCAGTTGAATATAGAGGATTACGTTGCCAAGTTCACAAGTTTACTGAAATTTGCGCCACATGTTGCTATGAGTGATGAAGCACAAGCGGATGAATTCATTAATGGATTGAATCCAGATGTATTTACCTTGGTAAATACGGGGAGACCAAATACTTTTGCCGATGCGTTGAACCGGGCAAAAGGAGCAGATGCTGGATTACTAAGGCAGCAAAGAGCACAATTTGTGCCAGCAGCAGCCAAAGAAGCAGAGAACCCACAGATTCCACCACCCCCTCGCTTTGATGCTGGAAGCTGCAGCAGTGGGAAAAAGAAAAATTTCTTTAAAGGAAAAGGAAAACAATTTAAACGATCAGGTACCAGTAGCTCCTCCAGTTCGAGTGAATTTAAACAACTGGGAGCTGGACAAACAGCTGGTGATTATTGTACCAAGTGTGGAGGTAGACATGCTACAGAACAATGTAGAGGAGTGTCTGGCCTCTGTCGTATTTGTAATCAACCGGGACATTTCGCGAGAATATGTCCTCAGCGTAATTCTGGGAATTTCCAGAATTCAGCAGCAGCGAGAACAGTGCCAATACTAGAAAAGCAAGCCTCCTATGTACATTCTTATCAACCTCAAAATCCACAACAGAGTAGACAAGGAGGAAGCCAGATAGTGAGCCAACCTCCTAAACAACAAGCACGAGTGTTTGCATTAACCGAGGAGCAAGCACAGGCAGCCCCAGACGATGTTATTGCAGGTAACTGCTACTTGTGCAAATTTCCAGCTTATGTATTAATTGATACTGGTGCATCACACACCTTTATCTCTGAGAATTTTGTTGTAGCACATAAGTTGTCTGTTGAACCTTTAGCTGAAATAGTATCGATTTCTTCACCTCTAGGGGCGGGAATGTTATCGATTACTGCTGTTAGAAATTGTGTGTTACAGTTTGAGGGTCACGAAATCGGAATTGATTGTGTTGTGCTCGGGTTATCTGATTTTGATTGTATCGTGGGCATAGATATGTTAACCAAGTATAGAGCAACAATAGATTGTTTTCAGAAGGTGGTTCGATTCAAACCAGAGAAAGCTGATGAATGGAAATTCTATGGTAAGGGATCACGAGCCAGAATTCCTTTGGTCTCTGCTATTACCATGAATAATCTATTGCAGAAAGGAGCGGAGGGATTCCTGATTTATGCAATAGATACAAAGAAAAGTAGCCCGAATCTGGTTGGTCTGTGAGTTTGCTGATGTTTTTCCTGATGAGATCCCGGGATTACCTCCATACCGAGAGGTAGACTTCAGCATTGAATTGATGCCAGGTACACAACCCATATCCAAAGCACCATACCGAATGGCACCAATTGAATTGAAGGAATTGAAAGAGCAGCTGGAGGATCTTCTTACCAAGGGATACATTCAACCAAGTGTTTCTCCCTGGGGTGCTCCAGTATTATTTGTGCGCAAGAAAGATGGATCAATGAGGCTATGTATTGATTACCGGCAACTGAACAAGGCAATGGTAAAGAATAAATATCCTTTGCCATGAATAGATGATTTATTTGATCAGTTGCAGGGTTCGACAGTGTATTCAAAGATCGATTTGAGATCGGGATATCATCAATTGCGAGTAAGAGATGAAGACATATCGAAGACTACCTTTCGAACAAGATACGGTCACTATGAGTTCGTAGTTATGCCTTTTGGTCTGACTAACGCACCAGCAGTGTTCATGAGTCTAATGAACCGAGTCTTCCAAAGATACCTTGATGATTTTGTGATCGTATTTATTGATGATATTCTAATCTATTTTAAGAATTTGAGTGATCATGCGATATCGACGATTTATTCAGGATTTCTTGAGTATTGCAAAGCCTATAACTCAATTGACACAGAAAAATTCACCCTTTGTTTGGTCAGAAGCATGTGAGAATAGTTTTCTTGAGTTGAAGAAGATATTAAGTACCGCACCAGTGTTAACAATTCATGTAGGTACTGGTGGATTTGTTGTGTATTGTGATGCATCTCACCAAGGATTGGGGTGTGTTTTGATGCAACGAGGTCATGTGATTGCATACGCCTCAAGACAGTTAAAACCGCATGAAATTCGATATCCAATTCATGATCTTGAATTGGCAGCCATCGTATTTGCGTTGAAAATCTGGCGACATTATCTGTATGGTGAGAAATTTGAAATCTTATCGGATCATAAAAGTTTGAAGTATTTATTTTCACAGTCCGAATTGAATATGAGACAACGAAGATGGCTGGATTTATTAAAAGATTTGGATTGTGAGATCAAGTATTATCCAGGGAAATCGAATGCAGCAGCTGATGCTCTAAGTAGAAAGATTTGTACTTTGTCTTTGACTACGATCGGGGTGTCTAATTTGATAGAAAATTGCTGCATTTCTGGGTATTTATTTGAAACAGCAGACAGGAAACCAATGAGATTTGTGCTATCAGTGCTGAACCCGAATTATTAGTTCGAATTAAAGAGGCACAAAAGAGAGATTTGAATATTCAACGATCTGTTGAAATGATAAAATCAGGACATCAATCTGAGTACCGCATCAGCAGCGAAGATGTGTTGTATGTGAACAACAGACTTGTTGTTCCAGATGTCATGGAATTGAAAAACCAGATTTTGAGTGAAGCCCATCGAAGTAAATTCAGCATTCACCCTGGTGGCAGGAAGATGTATAATGATTTGAAGAAACACTACTGGTGGAAACAAATGAAGTCTGATGTGGCTGAATTTGTTTCAAAGTGTTTAAATTGTCAGCAGGTAAAAGCAGAAAGAAAGAAACCCGCTGGTTTATTACAGAGTCTATCAGTTCCTGAATGGAAATGGGATCATATTTCCATGGACTTTGTAACGAAATTGCCAAAATCATCCCGAGGTTGTGATGCAATTTGGGTGATTATCGATAGGTTGACAAAATATGCGTGTTTTATTCCCTATCTAATGACCTATCGACATGATCAAATGGTAGACCTTATGTTTGAGAAGTGGTAAGACTTCATGGAATACCAAAATCGATTGTCTCTGATAGAGATCCCAGATTTACTTCTCATTTTTGGAGTAGTTTACAGCAAGCGCTGGGTACGAAACTACATTTAAGCACTGCGTACCATCCTCAAACTGATGGGAAATCTGAAAGAACAATTCAGACACTTGAGGATATGCTTAGAGCAGTGGTACTAGATTTTGGTATGTCATGGCAAGATTCATTACCGCTGGTGGAATTTTCATACGACAACAGCTACCAAACCAGTATAGAAATGGCTCCGTGTGAAGCGTTGTATGGAAGGAAGTGTTGTTCACCATTGTATTGGGATGATATATCAGAGGTACCTGAATTGGGACCCGACTTGATTAGAGAAATGACTGAAAAATTGAAGCTAATTCAGCAGAGAATGAGAACGGCATAGCATAGACAAACGAAATATGCCAACACCAGACGTAGACCTTTGCATTTTGAAATAGGGGACGGATTATTTTTGAAAATTTCTCCGTTTATAGGCACGATAAGATTTGGCAAACGAGGAAAATTTTCTCCTAGATTCATTGGTCCTTATGAAATTCTGGAGAAGATAGGTAATCTTGCGTATCGACTGGCATTACCTCCATCACTTTCGGGTATACATGATGTTTTTCATGTATCAATGTTGAGAAAGTATATCCCTGATGCTTCTCATATTATTCCTACTGAAGAAGCTGAGTTGGATGAAACTCTGAGTTATTTTGAACAACCAATTCAAATTCTTGATCGGAAAGAAAAACAACTTCGAACGAAGGTGATTCCATTGGTGAAGATTCAATGGAATCGACATGGCGTTGAAGAAGCAACGTGGGAAGTGGAAGATGACATGAAACAACGATTTCCGTATCTCTTCCAATAAGGTTAGCTCTTGCTCGGAATCAATTTTCTCCTTATGTTCCATGTATATATATAGCGACTGTTGATGAGTTCGAGGATGAACTCGAATCTTAGAGGTGGAGAAATGTAATGCCCGAAATCATTAAGAAGAGGATTAGTTTAGTAATTACTACATTTAAGAATTTGATGACGCGTGATTGAGCTCGGATTATGGAACTGTGTATCGTTAAATCGCGCTAAGTGTGGGAACCAGACGAAGTAGCCAGGCGAAGCGATTTGATAAAATCAGCAGCAGGTTATGTTGCTCAGTAATACACGAGGAATCAGAAGCGAGAGTTCCTTACGCATCTGCTGGTTTATGTACCTGCTGGTTTATTGATGTATCGGCTGGGTGTTGATGACGTAGGTGCGACGTCGTCGTTTTGGTAATAAACGCGAACCAGTCGAGGCGAGTATGTGGAAATTGGTTCCAGCTGTGAGAATAATGCGACGTCGTTTTGACCTATGACTAGGAACCCCGATACGATGTCGTTTTGCATGAATTAGAAACCAGGCGAGGAATTGGAAATCAGTCGATAGATTGTTTTATCTGCTGGTTACCCAGTCGAGGGAACAATGCGACACCGTTTTGATTATGAAACAGGAAATGTTGATACGATGCCGTTTCGAATAATGTTGCGAAATCAGCCATTGGAATAGGAAAGCGACCACCTGCTGGTTTCTTGTAAATAGAGGTGATACCAGCTGATGACCCGTTACGACGTCGTTGGAATTAATTGGAATGACAACATTTTGAGTTTCGAAGTGTTGCGACTGGATTTATGTTGCGACTGGATTCTTGTTGCGACTGGTTGCTACTACAGCTGGTTGTTGCTTCTGTTGAAGAACAAGAGAATGATATTCGAACAGCAACTGAGTAAGATCAACAGCAGTTGAGGAATCTATTTACCGTTATCCACTTTCGAAGCGGTGGAAGTATATCCTGTTTGAATACTCAGCATGACACATGGAACTCGAATTGAACACGTTGGAAATACTGCAGAAACACAGAGATCGTTGTCTATAAATAAGAGTGAATTCGAAATACTGAGAACGTATTGACTACAGCTATCGGATTGGTGATTTTGCGAGTATCTCAATAAGTGAGGAACAGAACGTAAGACCACTGACAGAAGCATTTTGAAAACAGAGGAATGAAGGTATAATCTGACAGAAGAGTCAGGGATTAGATTACTCGAGAATGATATTTCTTGAGTATCCCGTTGAAATCACATACATGTTTGATTACTGTTCTTGATTTAGAACTTGAGTTATGTGTGTGTCGATCCATCACGTAGTGGATCTTTTATATTTGCATGAGATTGCATATGAAATAGAATTGAATTGATTCTAATGCCCAGGACTGATTTGGCCTGATTTTCGAAGCCGGAGATGGTTTCGATAGATGAATATTCATGTCAAGATCGGATACGAATCTTGATGGCGTCGAACTGAGATGGAATCAATTCTGAAATCGAAGAAGAGAACTAGAATCATTTCATTTCATTGCATTTGTTTTACAGTTTGATAAACTGTTAATGTCATTTCTTTTACGTGCCTTGATTTAAAGCTTTGCAACAACAGCAAATTCCTACAGAAGTCCTCCCTTTGAGCAACGCACGAACTTTTCTGAATTTTCTTTGAAGAAAACTTTAAATATTTTCTTTGCAAATGATGAAAATCTTACTTTGAAAACAGGTTTTTATATGAAAGGGATTAGTGGCAAGCTACTTGTGAAATCAAGCATGACACATTCCTAAAAGTTAGTAAAATTCCCTCCATATTATTTTAATTTGTAAAACACCAAACCTTCTTTTAAAGAAATCATTTCACCTCCTTAAAACATTTTTTAAAAAATAAATTTCAAACCAACTTGTGCATTGCTCTTTGGAGTTACCTGCTGAAATTAGCTGCAGCGCAATCTTACCTGCTGGAATAAACAATTCAGCAGATACATACTATTTTAAAATTGCCAAATGGCCCATATGATTTATGAAATGCATAAATATGGTCCTAAGGAATTTTGGGGCGTTACACTTCTGCTGGAAAATTATTTTTTTAGTAACTTATATATGAACCAGATTAGATCTAATAAACGTGTTTAGTTTAAAATTAATAACACACTGATTGAGATTAGATTTAATTGTGAGCAGAGAGCCGCACACCTGCTGTCACGTTGTTTTTGTTGTAACAGTGTAGGGATAGTTTCATTTTAAAATTCATGGGAAGACCCAGATTCGAACTCTTTTTGATTCCCACAAAAAGGGAGAGAATTGTTAGAACATGCATCGATTATTTAAGGTTTTTTTGTAAATAAAAAACGGAGAGATTGATGGATCTGTGTAAACAGATCTTGATTAAGTTTTGAATTACACAAAACATGTTATTGTGTTTCTAACAATTCTACTTAAGTGTATAGTTTTTAGGAACGAAGAAGAAGATGTCGTGAAGCTGAATTTGTCCAGCAGATGGTTTGAAAGTTAAAGTTCAGCAGTTGGTTTAGTTATTCTTTGTAAACGGCAGCTGGATTAGAAATGGAGACGTCCAAAGTTGAGTCAGTTGTTCGTAATCAGGCGGAGGCCAAGTTAAACCAGCTGGAGCGCTAACAAGAGTTGTTATCAGCATCGTTTGGATAAGTTGATACGACAGCGTTTTGCCTTCGCGCTAAGATTCAGCAGATGCTCTTTGATGGTAATAACCAGCAGATAGCTACAGTTATCTTGAATCAGCTGTTGCAAGATTCCAGCAGGAGCATTACTTAAAGATAACCAGCAGGGGCTTTACAACGATATCAAAATGGTGTCGCTTGAATAAGTTGACACGACAACGTTTTGACTTAACACTAAAGATCAGTCGTTGAGCTTGAAAAGAAACCAGTCGCTGGAATCACACACATGTTGAAAAGAAACCAGAAGTTGCATTCATTCATATGTGTTCCAGTCGCAGTATTGCAAACGACTAAGGAACAGCTGGTTACCAAAAAGGTTTTCAGGATATCAGCCGTTGCAAGCATTCAACGCTCAAGATGGAAAGAATCAATGGCTGAAATAGAGTCGTGCAATTGCCTCAATTCAAGGGAACAAGATTTGTACTATTCTGGGAAATAGTACAATTTACAGAGGAGCATTGCACGCATTTGGGAAGAAGACAAATTGGCCTTGACAAGCGCAGAAGAGATTTGAATTCACTGTCTAACAGCCATAATTGGAGAAAAGCCATATAAATACAAGAAGCACTGGCAGAGTGTTTGACGACGACGATTGTTGGTTGCACAGTGCACCAACAGAGGGAAGAAGAATAGAAAGACGAAGCAATCGACCGCCATTAGAGAGGAGCTTTCACGAGAGTCGTTTGCTGAGTTTTAATTAGCTTTTGTAGAAGAAATTTCCCTAGTGTGTGAGAAACAGAGAGTTGAGCGTTTCATTATAATAATCTCACACACAGATTCACTCGCACATTTCGTGAGTTGATCTATTTAGAATAGCGAGTGAATCAAAACCTGTTTCAATCAGTTCCCGTCCAAGCACGATGACGTAAAACTCTGTGTATGTAGTCTTTGAACAGAGACGTTAAACAAGTTCTGAGTGAACAGCCGTGGGCTGGTAGAGTCTAGGAGTTCTCGCAGCTGCTGGTTGCGGGATTGGGTCTGTACACGTTGTATAGATCAAATCTTCTAGTGGAGCCTTCCGAGGTGGAAGAAGGGGAGACGTAGGACATTGAGGTCCGAACTTCCAGAAACAAATATGCTGGAAGCTGTCAACTATCATACTAGAGAAAGCTTAATTGCAGTTGACAGCGGAGCTAGAATTAGCTTTTTTAGAGCACTTCCCCAGTGTGTGAGAATTAGAAAAATAGAGAGTTGAGAGCTTCATTGTAAAAATCTCACACACAGAGATTCATTCACATTCATTAGTGAATGAATCTCAAAACCAATTCACAATCAGTTTCCGTCCAAGCACGATGACGTTAAACTCTGTGTATGTAGTCTTTGAACAGAGACGTTAAACAAGTTCTGAGTGAACAGCCGTGGGCTGGTAGAGTCTAGGAGTTCTCGCAGCTGCTGGTTGCGGGATTGGGTCTGTACACGTTGTATAGATCAAATCTTCTAGTGGAGCCTTCCGAGGTGGAAGAAGGGGAGACGTAGGACATTGAGGTCCGAACTTCCAGAAACAAATATGCTGAGTATTGTATTCTGTTATTCATTCCGCATATGCATTCATAGTTTTTTTTTTAGCACGCATACAGTTAGCACACTTGCATAGTCGAACAGATTTATGTTGTACATAAATCTGTTTGAGTTGTTTTTAAAATATTAGGATTCAGTTCTGGTGTTTTCCGCATGATTTAAAATTATACCAGATCTGTCTCTGGTGCTCTTGTATTTTTAAATGTTCAAGAACCAGAGGTATTGCACCTCATCTTTGTAATAGCAGCGCGTAAAATTTTTAATTCTTGACAACAGCGCCTGCTATTCTCTTTAAACCGGTCCTAACAGTTCACCATAGGCCTGATACCAGATGAGCTTGATCAAGCGACCCGACCTAAGTAGAAGCTTTTGCGCCACTTTTCATACAGAAATTTTTATGGGTTATTTTATAACCTTAGTTTACTAAAGTGTTGTTTAATACTAACAATATTTGAAGTTAAAGCTAGGTTACTTTTGTGTGAGCTTTTTATTACCAGAGTTACCTGCTGAGCCCCTAGGCTCACTATCTTTCATGGTTGCAGGTAACAATGACAGCTGAGAGCTGTGGCAGCGTCAACTGGAGGGGACCAGGTAAGTGTGTTTATCGACGACCTGCATTTCTATGTTATCTCATGATGTTTTATTTCCAATTTCCATGTTGAGAAAAATGATGTAACAGATTATTACATTTCAAAATGTTTCCATAGCAGATTTCGGACCACCTGTGTTGTGAATTTCCGTGACAACAGCTGTAATTCAGCTTGCTTTACTCTGAGCTATTTCACTCGTAATTCTGTTGTGATTAGTTTTCATTTCGTTCGTCAAGTCCAGGTTAGTAGTATTTGAGCGAATAGCCCAGAGCTGAATTCCCTATCTTGAACGAGCACGCCCCGCGTGCTGACCATATCCCTAGCTGATCCAGCCCATGTGTCGCTACGCTCTGAGCTAATCCAGCTCGCGTATTCTTCACTCGTGTCGATTCAGATTAGGTCCCTTCCAGACCAATACATTATCTGTGAGCTAAAATTCTTAGTCCGTTTATCGTTTAAGCCCCTCAAATGCATTCCTTCGTGATTTATACATCGTTTTCTTGAAATAGATGGACTAGGGCATGACAACTAATCTGCTTGAATCAAGTGATGATGAACAGGTTCTAAGACCAGCAGAAGTTATCCAAACTGATCCATATCGCACGCAAGCTGATCCAGATCACACGCCAGCTGATCCAGATCGCACCCTAGCTGATGCAGATCACGTGCAAGCTGATCCATATCAGGCTCCAGCTGATGAAAATCACGCACAAGCTGATGCTCTAAACCCACCAGTAATCAACCTGGATGATGAGGATGAACAAACTACTCTACCCGAGGAAGCAGCAACCTCCTACGGACCAAGTCTCCGGTGTAATAAAAATCATCCACCTGAGCTGGTCGTCAGTAATCCTACTGTACCTATTAGGAAACGAGGCCAGATGATAAACGAATATTTGAATTCTACATTCATATCACATATAGAACCTAAGAAGATAGATGATACCTTATCTGACCCGAGCTGGATAGAAGCTATGCGGGATGAACTTAGTCAATTTGAACGTAGAAAGGTACGACACTTAGTTCCTAGACCAACAAATCAGACTGTAATAGGAACTAAATTGTTCTTTAGGAACAAACTAGATGAAAATGATAATGTTGTAAAAATAAGGCTAGACTAATAGCACAAGTCTATCGGCAGGAAGAAGGAATAGACTTAGATGAAACCTTTGCACCCGTAGCCAGATTAGAAGCAATACGCATATTCCTTGCATATGCTGCATTTAAATACTTTAAAGTTTATCAAATGGATGTTAAAAATGCATTCTTAAACGGCATCCTAAACGAAGAAGTGTATGTTGCACAACCTCCTGGATTCTTGGATCATACCAGACCAGATTACGTGTAAAAGTTGGTTAAAGCTCTGTACGGTCAGAAACAAGCACCAAGATCTTGGTATGATACACTATCTAAGTTATTAATCGATCATGATTTTACCCTTGGATCAGTAGATAAGACTTTTTTAAATTTGTTAAAAATAGTCTTGTCCTATTGGCCCAAATTTATGTTGATGATATTATATTTGGTTCGAATAACCTAAACTGTGTAAAACGTTCTCAAAGCTGATGAAGGAGAAGTTCAAAATGAGCATGATGGGGGAGCTTACATTTTTCCTAGGACTACAAGTCAGACATCTTTAGGATGGAATCTTCATCAATCAAGCTAAATATACAAAGGAACTTACGAAGAAGTTCGAGATGGACAAATGCTCTTTAGTAGCTACCCCAATGAGTGCTTCAATCAAGTTGGACAAGGACGAAGCTGGTACTGCCGTTGTGTAACATTGTGTCGTTGTATAATATGATCTTTGCTTTACCTTACTGCTAGCATACTAGACATCATGTTTAAAAGTCTGTATGTGTGCTAGATTTCAAGTAGAGCCGAAACAATCCCATTATATTGCTGTAAAAATGATTTTAAAATATCTTAAAGGTACTCCTAACGTGGGTCTTTGGTGTCCCAAAGACTCCAGCTTTCAACTGATCGGGTACAGTGATGCAGAACTTTATAAGAAATCACGTGCTCAAGAATGACGTCGGACTGGAATACGTTTCAACAGAACACCAAGTTGCTGATATATTCACAAAGCCACTGCCTGACGCTAAGTTTTATTATTTTAAAAACCTTCTTGGTCTCTCAGAACTTCCCTAATCCGTTGAATGCAGGTGATCAGGAGCTTCTATGCTTAGGGGAAACCTTCGGCTTAGGGTCCCTAGCTTTAGGAACCTTCGGCTTACGAGGAACCTTCAGCTTACGGGAGAACCTCAGCTTAGGGGGAACCTTCAGATCAGATACGATAAGCTATAAGTCACTAAATGTGCGTGGCCATTCAGATTATGCACATATACAGCTGATGCTTATCCCCGAGCTGATCTGATATTACCCCTGCTGAAATATTAAAAATATGGTTGTGATTCTTTCCATAACTTCACGGATTTTTAAGAATCTTGTATTTTGCAAACATATCTAGTATTGTGCAAATGTATCTACTATTATTTTCAAGCGTATCTATATCTTTACAAGTGTATCTTTCAAATCAAAACCCGCCAACAGTTTCATGACATGTCTGATGTCAATGTATGCCAGAAAGCAATGAATATTTTCTCGCCGTTTCAACTTCAAGTTATAACTTACTTGCTTAAATTTCGATTCCATCACTACTTTGTTGTTCCTTAATTTTCTTGTAGAAATCTATCTCGCTTCCTAGCAACCTAGCAGCAATGGACTTTGTTTTCATACAGAATCCACTCCAAGTCAATTTTGAATTAATTCTCAGATTTCCTGGCAGGGGAATGGTGAAGATGTTCAAAGCTCTGGAGTCATTAGGACTCAGAGGCTTTCTATGGTGCACAACAGCATTTTATGAGGAGAATCTTCAGGAGTTCTTCGCGAATGCTAGATTGGAGAGGAATACTGTGATCAACACAGTTAGTGGTTCATCAGTAGTTATTTCTGAGGAGAAGTTTGCTAGTATCTTTTAGTTGCCTACTGAGGGGCTCGTGGTAATGTCTAAGTTGCCAGAAAGATTGATTGCATAGATGAGGATGGAGTTTTCTAAGTCCAGGATGCCGGTACATAGCTCTTATAATAAGAAAGATATGAAGGTGTAATATCGTATGGTAAACGATATCATAGCCAAGGCACTCACTGTGAAAGCTGGATCCTTTGATGCTATGACCCAAAGTCGATTTGATCTGATGGTGGCTATCATGGGAGGCGTCAAAATAAACTGGAGTAAAATCCTTTTCAGGATTTTGAAGGCAATGGTTGTTCCATCGACCAAGCAGGCTCAAGGTTTTGCCGTGCAGCTGAGTCTGCTGCTGGAGGGAGTTCCACGATTGAAACTGGGAGAGTCTAAGGCCCTTACCTTCTTGAAGATTTCATCTGCCAAATCTGTTGGCACCTATTTTGCCAAGAAAAATCAGCCCGGGTGAATCCTATAGAGGAGAAGAAGTTTTCTGGTGACACGGGGAAGGTAGGAGTAACCAAGGTCAAAAGGTTGGAGGATGTGAGAACCAGAGCTGACGCTTTTGTTCAGCATGAAGTAAAGCGAAAGCGAACCACTATTGGGAGAGCTATGGTAAGGCCAACAGTCCCAATTCAGATGACGAACGCACAAACTCGTTCTGTAGGAGGATTCTAATTCTGAGGAGCCTAATCCGCTACCAAAAGAAATTAAGGTGTCAGCACCTGTGGTCCAATCTATTATGTCATGGATGAAAGTTCAGATCTTAGCAGTACCTGATGCGAGTCTCTATCTATGGATGCAATTTATTGGACTCTTCGGGCGAAACAGTACCCTACTTCGGCAACAACAAAAAAGCCGATAACTGAGCTCCGGTGGAGCCAGGGCATTCATATCAGGAAATGAACTGGTACACCAGATCTCTCCCGAAGGTTGTCCTTGCGGATAAAGGAAATAAGATTTTGGTTGAGACACCTAAGGGCAATCCAGTCAAGGAGACAATCAATCTGATTTTTGCGGATCTTGAGTTCTTCGTCAAAAACAGAGACTCCGTATTTGTCAGAGTGCATGACCACTTACAGCTTTAGGGGTTTGAACAACCTAAGTGGCTAAGGGACCGTTTCAAAGCAGATGAGGCCAAGCTGCTCCGATGGAGCGAGACATATTGTCTTCGAACAGCCTTCAAGCAAAGATTGATGGTACAATCTAAACTCCTAGAGCTGTTTTTTTCAATGTTCTGCTTGAAAGGCAGAAAAACTTTGTTCCCAGACTCCCCCTCGCAAGCATAGACCTCCAGGTACTGGACGTACTGGCTGAGGTTCACAGGATTGTAGTGGTAGCATATTTGGGGCTTAGGTGTTGGCGCAGCGGCGGATCCGGATCCCGCTCCCGCGGCGCAGCGGAAGATTTTTAAAATTTTGCATCGGGAACGGTGAATACATAACAAATACAGCAAAAAACATCCATAGGGTGTTTTAGATTGGTACCTTGCTGGCGTCTAGGCGCCTGGCTGCGACCAATTTCACGAGGAAATCGGCACTTCAATGGTAGGCGGTCGTCGTTCTCCTAATCCGGTCCATGACTGAAATCACGATCCCTTCGTCAGTCTGCACTAGAAAACGTGACGAATATTTCACGGACGTAATCTCCTCGTCGCGACAGTCAGAACAAGTCCGACGACGACGACAAGCGACGGCGCACGGCGGCGGGCGGCGGCGCGTAAGGGGGGCGGCGGCCGAGAGGGAGATGGAGAGGAGAGGGAGGCGTGTGTAATCTAGGGTTAGGGTAGAGTTCTATTATGCAAACGCGCGACGGTCAGAACAAGTCCGACGACGACGACAAGCGACGGCGCACGAAGGCCGGCGACGGGCGGCGGCACGTAAGGGGGGCGGCGGCCGAGAGGGAGATGGTGAGGAGAGGGAGGCGTGTGTAATCTAGGGTTAGGGTAGAGTTCTATTATGCAAACCCTAGGTCATCTATATATAGACTTGTGATGGGCTTGAACCGGTCCAATGGGCTTGGGTCGGGCCCAGGCCCAGGGTGAACATTCATTTCAAGTCCATCACCGTGGCTCCATCATAATCACGATCGACGATCAGATCGGACCGATTTACACAGTTTACAAAACTGA
>KV019093.1:110566-120890 GCA_001598015.1 Dorcoceras hygrometricum | reverse complement strand
CGATACTCAAAATATATCCCAGTTATGAAACCAACGCATCAACACAACAACCAAGTATAGCAGCAATACATGTATCAAACTCCACACACTGGATACAACAACAAAGCACAGGGCATCCCCCTGGCTAACTGATACATATATATAAATATGCTATACGCAACTGGGACACGCTAACCACCTCCCGGGGCACCACCAGCTGGGTTAAAACCACGACCCACTGTAAAACCTGGGTTTCCTGAAAATAACACAAATAAGGAAACAAACCAAGCCCCAGAGGGACATGGGGTCAAACCCCAGTACGGAGAGCAAAAGAAACAGCTAAGGAAATGCATAAGATAAAATGCAGATGCTATGCATGAGACACCGGATATCAACGAAAAGCTCGACCCTCAAGGGAGCTAAGGAAATCAAACATATCTCCAAGAATCATCAACAACGAATAGTGTCCACGGGGTGTGTTCACAGTGTGGTAATGAGCCACTCGCCATGACACTACACCCCAATACCAGATGCATCAAACAGCTCAACCTGTTGTTGCCTCGCCCATGAACTGTGGTAGTTAACCACTCGGCTCATGGTGGCTAACAATCCCAGCAGGGAGATGAGAGTGCGGTATCGCCGCTCGCCCTCGCATCCTGGTAAGAATCAACAACAGCAATACAAGATACAAGGCTGCAAGTTCACAGTGTGGTAATGAGCCACTCGCCATGACACTACACCCAAATACCAGATGCATCAAACAACTCAACCTGCTGTTGCCTCGCCCATGAACTGTGGTAGTTAACCACTCGGCTCATGGTGGCTAACAATCCCAGCAGGGAGATGAGAGTGCGGTATCGCCGCTCGCCCTCGCATCCTGGTAAGAATCAACAACAGCAATACAAGATACAAGGCTGCAAAATACAATACGCAAGGGATCTGAAATATGCGTGAACAAATGCGTGTATGCAATTCACATACAAACAGCTAGCATAAACACCAATGCTCAGCAAGCAATACACAGATAGGTTCACCGAAATATCCCAGCAGCCACGCATAATATCTCATGCCAATTCCAAGCTACATCAAGCTCAGATCCGTACCTTAATTCTTCTGAGCTATAATTAGCACACGCTGGTTACCACAAGGAATCCCGAAGACTCTGGTAAAAGCCTGATAAACACACGGAATACACAACATAAATCTAACGGGATGCTAAACAAGCTCACGGCCGGGAGTCACACTCAACCAGCTGCCCAATATACCTCAACAGTTAAACGATAAGCTTAAAACTATGGCTAGGAACAATGTCTCACTGAAAAACCAGAACGTAGTTCTATCCGGTCGACGCAACACTCGAACGGCAGCAACTTCGCATTCCTCGACTAGCCAGTTACAGCTTCTAAAACTGGTGTAGAATGGTAGAGCTTCTCGAGAGGAGTCCAGAGCTACTTCGCACGAGCAAAACAACCACCGGAAACGACGGGAATTCGCCGGAAAAGCTCACGGCTGAACAGTGCTCTAGGGTTCCAAGAAACAGAGAACGAAAGGCTGGAAAATATTCTAAGTATGGGATTCGATATCTCAATTCAAAGACCAAGTCTTCCTTATATACAAATCCCGCAGCTGCTGAAATCTTAAAAACAATCCACCGACAAAACCAGCAGGAGTAACAGTCGACGTATTCCCCACAATTAACGACCCTCGACTGCCAGCAGCAACAATAACAAAAGGGCTTCTATCGCAAAGCCAAAACGGCGTCGCAGCGACTAAACCAAACGACGTCGCCTAAAATCCACTGTTCCTACTGCCAGCAGCTGGACATCCACTCGCAAGACCAAAACAACATAAAACACTATCCCCTGCTGCTACCAGCAGCAACATCAATACGCGGCGTTGCAACTAACTCAAACGACGTCGCATCCTCTTCGCGCTACAGGAAGGTTGACCCGCGTTGACAACCAGCAGGCATACAAATAACGCGATAACACCCATCGACTGATGACAGTAAAGTCTACGTCATCCACACAACGCTCAACAGTAATGCTTACGTCGACATATCTGCTATCAGCAGGTAACATAAACCATCGACTGGTTCCTCAAAACGACACCGTTTCGAAATCCTATAGCGCTCTCCTGCTGAAATCCACGTAAGCGCTGCTGTCGCCAGCTACCAAAACAAAGAACAATGCGCGCTAAGCTACCAGCAGCAAAGCTTACGTCAGCGACTTCGATGCCAACACAAAGCATGACGTCATCAAAGCTGTCACCAGCAGGCACCCAAATTCAAAAATACGAAAATCACCAGAATTGTTCTAAGGAGGGAAATCGACCCGAAAATGCCACTAAAACACCAACAGAGATTCTAAACCACAAAATCTCTAAAAGACCGATTAATTTCCACAATTAATCTTACTTAACAGATTCAGGTCTCACAATGACCCCGTGGCTCATAGGTAGGTGTCCTCTCTTGGACTCTTCCATAGAGAAGCTTAAGTATGATATCGATGTAGGTAGCTTGGGTGAGTCCGAGCATCCGTTTCGATCTATCCCGATAGATCTGTATTCCAAGAATATAGGATGTTTCACCCATGTCCTTCATCGAGAATCTACTAGAAAACCATACTTTAGTTGACTGCAGCATTCCTACATCATTCCCAATGAGTAGAATGTCATCAACATAAAGTACGAGGAATGTCACAGCGCTTTTAACTACCTTCTTATATACACATGGCTCCTCGGGTTCTTGATGAAACCAAATTCCTTAATTGTTTCATCGAATCTCAGGTTCCAACTCCTCGATGCTTGTTTGAGATCGTAGATCGATCTCTGAAGTTTGCATACCTTATGCTCACTTCCAACAGATGTGAAACCCTCAGGCTGCGTCATATAGATCTCTTCCTTAATGTGTCCATTAAGGAACGCAGTTTTCACATCCATTTGCCATATCTCATAGTCGTACCATGCGGCTATGGCTAACAAGATTCTAATTGACTTGAACATTACGACTAGCGAGAAGGTTTCATCATAGTCAACACCTTGCCTTTGAGTGTAACCTCTCACGACCAGTCGTGCCTTGTAGGTCATTACCTTACCATCAGGCCTAAGTTTCCTCTTGTATACCCATTTGCACCCAATAGGAACAATTCCTTCGGGAGGGCTAACAAGAGTCCAAACTTGGTTCGCATGCATTGAGTCAAACTCAGACTGCATTGCTTCAAGCCATAAATTAGAATCAGCATCGGAAATTGCCTCCTTGAAAGTTCTTGGATCAGATCCAACAACTTGATCACCTTGATCATCTTCAAGGAGAAAACCATATCTCTCAGGAGCCCTAGGAACCCTTTCGGATCTCCTAGGTGCGACCATTTCTGGTACTGGCTCTGGAGGTGCAGGAGATTCACTTGGTACTTCAGTTGGTTCTCGAACCTCTTCGAGTTCTACTATTCTGCCCTTTCTATCAAGTAGAAATTCCCTTTCCATGAAGGTGGCATTCCTAGAAACAAACACTTTTGTTTCGTTCGGATATTGGCCGGAGGGGTCCACTGTGAGAGAATCTCATTCTCTTTCAGATAGTCTTGAAATTCAGCACTTAAGTATTCACCACCTCGATCGGATCGAAGTGCTTTAATACTTTTGCCTAGTTGATTTTCTACTTCAGCCTTGAATTCTTTGAACCTTTCAGAGGATTCAGACCTGTGCTTCATTAAGTACAAGTACCCATACCTAGAGTAATCGTCGGTAAAGGTGATGAAGTATGTGTGACCGTACTTAGTACAAATACTAAATGGGCCGCACACATCAGTATGGATCAAATCCAATAGGCCTTGAGCACGCTCACCCTTGCCCTTGAATGGTTGCTTAGTCATCTTTCCCTTAAGACAAGATTCACAAGTCGGTAGGGAGTTAATGTCTGACAGATCAAACATGTCACTCCTAACTAACTTGTTCATCCTGCTTAGAGAAACATGACCTAGCCTAGCGTGCCAAAGTTGTGCTGGTTTAAGCTATCTTGTTTCCTTTTAATCGTTTTTGTATCTGTTTCGACATCACGAGTTGGAACGTCTTTTAATTTTAAGGTGTACAAATCGTTTTCGCGTTCCCCAATACCAATCAAACACTCATTCTTGTAAATATTGCAAATCGAATTAGCAAACATACAAGAATATCCATCACTATCAAGCATAGAAACAGAAATAATGTTCTTTATTAATTCGGGAACAAATAAAACGTTTCTCAACAACAACTTAAAATCAGAAGACAGAATTTTTTAAGGGGTGGGAACGGGCCACAAACAGACCCACTTTATAAAATGATAATCAACAATATTAAATACAACTGAAATCGCAAAACCTAAAGCATACACCTAACACATTGGTCAGGGCTCTCGATCATCCCAAACATGCAATCAATCTAATTAATATGCATAAATTAAATAATCAAATTATTTACCACAAAATCATATTTTAATCATAAAATCGCATTTTACAATAAAATCGCATTTTGTCGATAAAATCATATTTTAATCAACAAAATCATATTTTAATTATAAAATCATATTTTACAACTAAAATCATATTTTGCAATTTTAATTGCATCATGTTGGGCTTAAAACAATTTCAGGCTCAAAAATCTCAAAATTTCAAAAATCGACCAAAATCGGCCCGATATCGAATATCGGCCCGAAAACTTCATGGGCTGCCCGGGACAGGCCCGAACAAAACCTAGAAGAAATTAGCCATTGCATCGCTACCGGGAACACGTCGGAAGGCGGCCGCACGGCGGCGACCGCCGCCACATAGCGCGCGGCACAAGGCCGCGCGCTTCCGCGCCAAGCGCGGCGCATGTAGCGCCCAGCCATCGCGCGAACAGCTGCAATCGGTCGGCCATCACACGGCCTCCTCACGCGACCAGCGGCAAGGATGTTGCGCAACCATTGCGCAAAGTCGTGGCAGCCAGCAGGCCACCAGGCGGCCACCAATCGCGGCCATGCGCGGCTAGCGCGCAGGTACCGCCCGCGCATATGCGCGCCGTGGAGGGGGCGCCGCCATGCACGGCGGCGCCGTGGCCGGTTTCTTCAAGAAATTTTGTTTTCGATCTGAAAATTGAGATTCGATACAATATGGCAATAATGTATTTAAGGATCCGAGCCTTGGCTCTGATACCACTGTTGGGAAAGCGGTGGCGGATCCGGATCCCACTTCCCGGGGCACAGCGGAAAAACAAAATTTGCCCGGAAAGTGTTCAATACATTCAAAGAAATCTACAAACATACATAGGGTGTTCATAGATGATTACCTTGCTGGCGTCTAGGCACCTGGCTCCGACCAATTTCATGAGGAAACCAGCACTTAAAACTGTAGGCGGCGGTAGATCGTCAATCAGGTCCACGACCGGATTCAAGACACCTTCGTCAGCCTGCACTAGAAGGACTGACGAATTCAGCACGGACGGAAACTCCTCGTCAAGCTGATCGGAACAAGTCCGATCAACGTACGCGGCGGCGGGGCGGCGGCACTTGGGCGGCGGCGCGACCGAGAGAGGGGGCGAGAGGAGAGGGGCGGCCGAGTGGTCCATGGAGGCTAGGTTTAGTTTATGATGCAAGTCATTAAGGCCCTAGTAGAGTACTAACATATAATTAGTACACATGGGCTTGAACCGGCCCATTGGACTTGGGTCAGGCCCAAGTCCCTATATGAACATTTGGTTCGTTTAATTCAAACCGCTTTTATCATAACTCCGATCGACGATCTGATCAGACCAGTGTACACAGTTTCCAAAACTGAGTATTATGATGTGAAAAACAATTTTTCAGATACCTAGTCCAAAATGACAGTTTTGCCCCTCAACAGCGGGAAATCGCAATTTGACCCCTGTTACTTTTAGGAAGTCGCACTCCCTAAAATCCTCTTCTTATGCTCAACACATTGAGCTCAGTTTCCGTGCGGGAATCATGAATCCAGTACTTGTGTGACCCTCAATGGTTCAGGGATACAGCTAGCCGTGGGCCCACAACCATTTTGGCTCCAAAATCACAATTTCGGACTTTCCCAACGGATCATGGTAAAGCGCCTAGAAACATCGCCCCATGATCCCCTAGGTATCACTGATAGTGCCTGCAAGAACCAGTTGGTCGTGGTTATTGTAAAGTACGGTCCTTTCAACACATATATCCCGATCAGATCAACGACCATTGGTAAATCGAGCGTCGAGAGATCCGATAGCTATGCATACATCTTGGAGATCGAATAGTGACATCACGAGTGTTACTAGGTAAACCCATTTACCTAAAACACTTCTAGTACTCTGGCCAGAGATTTATACACTATTATCTCCTCAGATAGCATAGGATATCCACGCATGAGAGCGAGCGGTGAATCCTCGACAACGAAGCATCGACTCCTACATGCATCGGGATCTCACCCAATCCCGCCGCCTAATGACCCCAAGTGAGTCGGCAAACGAGTCAAAGTGAGACGCCTATCATGTAGAGTCTCAATGACGTTTCGAGTCGTGAGGACTAATCAGTACAACCAAGACCTCGGACTTATCCACTCGACAAATGGTAACCACTTGGAAAGTCCGAACGAGGGTAGTTCGATAGATCACCAGGTCACTATCTATCTGCATGCTCAGAACATCACAATGTTCCCTACCAATGAAATACGGTACTTCGCATCGCAGATACTAGTCTCGAGCTCGGGCGGCCTTATCCTCATTTTGACGGTCCAATCGACTAGGAACGAGTTCAGAATGCACAGTGACTATTAGATGTGTTTCATGATAGCCGTCATACCCACTATCACATATAACATACACTATGGTGCATTCTAGGTCTTTATCCAACACAATTGTAAACATTATATAATCATAATGAAGATAAAAAATGCCATGAATAAATGCGAATATCATATATAAAGTTCGTTTCATACAAGAGTCTATAAAACCCACACCGCCACAAGTTGGCTAGTTGGGCATCTACTCTTAACAAAGTTGTGCTTGTAAAACATTTTAAAAGATTTCAAAAATCGAAGGAGTTCATTCAAACCCCCCCCCCCTTATAAACTCCTATTTACTTATTGATCCTATTTCTGGGACCATCAAGTGGTATCAGAGCAGGTAATCTCAGTTATTGAACAGTTATTTTTTTGTGCACTATATTATTTAAATATGTCGATCTCTCACAACAAGATTCCTTTGTTTTCGAGGGAAGAGTATGATGACTGGAAAATCAGGATGCAAGCACATTTAGCGGCCATGGATGATGACATGTGGTATGTCATCACAGAAGGACCGTTAAAGATAATGAAGCCAAATCTAGCGGTTGCTGTAACAAGTGGCGAGCCTCAGTTTCTTCCAAAGGCCAGACATGAATATACTAATGAGGACAAGAAAAAGGCCAATCTAGACAACGTAGCAAAGGACATATTATTCAAAACGCTGGACAAAGACAAGAATATGTTCAGCAAGATCAAGAACTGCGCTACTGCAAAAGATATCTGGGAAAAGCTGACCCAGATCTGCGAGGGCAATGACGAAACCAAAGAAAACAAACTAACAGTAGCCCAGCAGAAATATGAAGCGATCAAAATGAAAGATGGAGAGACCATGGCCGAGTTTGACGAAAGATTTAGCGCTGTGGTGATTGAGCTGAATAGTTTGGGCAAAGAATACAGCAACAGGGAGTTGGCGTTGAAGGTCATGAGAGCGCTACCCAAAGAATGGGACGTAAAGACCATGGCAATGAGGAAGTCAAAGGACCTGAACAAGCTGGAGTTGCACGACCTATTTGCCAACTTGAAAGTGTATGAGTTCGAGTTGGAAACAAGATCAGAAGCTGGTCCATCCACCTCCCAGCCAACGAAATCCCTTGCTGCTACAACTGCTGAACCATGCTCTCCCAGCACTAGCAAGTCTTCTGACCAACTTAGTGACGATGTCATGTCCCTCTTCGCAAAGAAGTTTGGGAAATTCATGAGAAGATCCTTCAACCCTTCCTCTCCTTACAACAGTTTTAATAAATCTGATAAATCTGTATCTAACGTGATATGTTTCAATTGTGAACGACCAGGGCACTTTGCAGCTGAATGCAACAGGCCCAAAAAATATGACAGATACAGAAGAGATGAGAAGAAGGAGGATAGATACAAGAAGGAGGAGCGGTACAACCGTGATGACAAGAATGATGATAAAAATGTCGAAAGATCCAAGGAGCAATCCAAGGATAGGCGGATGAGGATGAGAAGTGACAAGAAACCCAGTCGCAAGCATGATAGGAAAGTACTGGTTGCTGAGGAAAGCACCAAAAGCTGGGCAGACACTGGCTCAGACTCATCCAGCAGTAGTTCATCTTCAAGCGACAGTGAACAGGAGGAAGTTCATTGTTTCATGGCTGACCAGATGGATGATGACGAGGTATTCGATTTTTCCAACACTGAATTTACACGTGATGACCTTGTCACTGCACTAAATGACATGGTAAAAGAGTACAGGAAGCTTTCTTGCTCATTCGAGGAAGTGAAGGTTGAAAACATAAGTCTGCAAAATAGTTCGACTGAATCAAGTTCTGTTGAGCTTGAGGACGTTGACAGCTTAAAGACTGAGTTGAGTAGGCTAACAGCTGAGAATGAGATGTTGAGAAGTGAGTCCAGCGAGCTCAAGGCTGAAGTTGAAAAGTTAACTAAAGAAATGAGCTCCTGGACCCAAACAGCTCGTGCTTTCCACAAACTACAAGAATGTTGATGCCCAACTAGCCAACTTGTGGCGTGTGGGTTTATAGACTCTTGTATATGACAATCTTTATATATGATATTCGCATTTATTTATATGGCATTCTTTACTTTCATTGTATGTATGATGATTTACAATTGCGTTGAGTAAAAACCTAGAATGCACTTAACTGTATGTTAGATGTGATAGTGGGTATGACGGCTATCATGAAACACATCTAATAGTCACTGTGTATTCTGAACATGTTCCTCGTCGATTGGGCCGTCAAAATGAGGATAAGGCCGCCCGAGTTTGAGACTAGTATCTGAGATGCGGAGACTCTACATGATAGGCGTCTCACTTTGACCCGTTTGCCGACTCTCTTGGGGTCATAAGGCGTCGGGATTGGGTGAGACCCCGATGCATGTAGGAGTCGATGCATTGTTGTCGAGGATTCACCTCTCGCAGACATACGTGTATATCCTATGCTATCTGAGGGGATAATAGTGTATAAATCTCTGGCCAGAGTACTAGAAGTGTTTTAGGTAAATGTGTTTACCTAGTTACACTCGCAATGTCACTATTCGATCTCCAAGATGTATGCATAGCTATCGGATCTATAGCGACTCTCGAATTACCAATGGTCGTTGATCTGATCGGGATATATGGATTGAAAGGACCGTACTGTACGCTAACCACGACCAACTGGTTATTGCAGGAACTATCAGTGATACCTAGGGGATCATGGGGCGATGTTGCTAGACGCTCTTACCATGATCCGATGGGCAAGTCCGGAATTGTGATTCCGGGGCCACAATGGTTGTGGGCCTACGGCTAGCTGTATCCCTGAACCATTGAGGGTCACACAAGTACTGGATTCGAGATTCCCCCACGGATACTCAGCTCAATGTGTTGAGCATACGAAGAGTATTTTGGGAGTGCGACTTCCTAAAAGTCAACAGAGGTCAAATCGTGATTTGCCGAGGTTGAGGGGCAAAACGGTCATTTTGCACTAGGGGTTCTGAAAAATGGTTTTTCAGATCATAGCATTCAGTTTTGGAAACTGAGTCGATCCGTCCGATCTGATCGGCGATCGGAGTTACGGTGAAGTCTCGGTGATGGAGATGAACCGAATGTTCATCCGTTGGACCCGGGCCCGTTGGACAGGATCCAAATCCATCACCAAGTCTATTTAATTAGACTTAACTTCATTAGAACACAACACAACACAATTAACCCTAAACCTAGCATCATAACCGCCGCCCCTCTCTTCTTCAACCTCACGCCGCGCCTCCGCCGTCGCTCGCCTCCGCCGCTCGCCGGAAAATTGTTTCCGGCCAATCTTGACGAGGAGAATCCGTCCGCACAGATCTCGTCAGGCCTTCTAGTGCAGGCTAACGAAGGAATCCCGTCTCCGGTCGTGGACCTGATTGACGATATCTACCGCCGCCTACCGTGAAGTGCCGTTTTCTTTACGAAACCGGTCGGAGCCAGGCACGAGTTGCCAGCAAGGTAGCAATCTTAAAACGCCCTATGATGTCATAGATTTGTGTTTGTTTTTATCGTATTGATCGTCTCCCGGTAATTTTGTTCTTCCGCTGCCTCGCCGGGAGGCGTGATCCGGATCCACCGCGGC
>KV019093.1:68639-100789 GCA_001598015.1 Dorcoceras hygrometricum | reverse complement strand
AAAGGATCGTACTGTACGCTAACCATGACCAACTGGTTCTTGCAGGCACTATCAGTGATACCTAGGGGATCATGGGGCGATATTGCTAGACGCTCTTACCATGATCCGATGGGCAAGTCCGGAATTGTGATTCCGGAGCCACAATGGTTGTGGGCCTACGGCTAGCTGTATCCCTGAACCATTGAGGGTCACACAAGTACTGGATTCGAGATTCCCGCACGGATACTCAGCTCAATGTGTTGAGCATACGAAGAGGATTTTGGGAGTGCGACTTCCTAAAAGTCAACAGAGGTCAAATCGTGATTTGTCGAGGTTGAGGGGCAAAACGGTCATTTTGCACTAGGGGTTCTGAAAAATGGTTTTTCAGATCATAGCATTCAGTTTGAAAACTGAGTCGATCCGTCCGATCTGATCGGCGATCGGAGTTACGGTGAAGTCTCGGTGATGGAGATGAACCGAATGTTCATCCGTTGGACCCGGGCCCGTTGGGCCGGATCCAAATCCATCACCAAGTATATTTAATTAGACTTAACTTCATTAGAACACAACACAACACAATTAACCCTAAACCTAGCATCATAACCGCCGCCCCTCTCTTCTTCAACCTCACGCCGCGCCGCCGCCGTCGCTCGCCTCCGCCGCCGCTCGCCGGAAAATTGTTTCCGGCCAATCTTGACGAGGAGAATCCGTCCGCGCAGATCTCGTCAGGCCTTCTAGTGCAGGCTGACGAAGGAATCCCGTCTCCGGTCGTGGACCTGATTGACGATATCTACCGCCGCCTACCTTGAAGTGCCGTTTTCTTTACGAAACCGGTCGGAGCCAGGCACGAGTTGCCAGTAAGGTAGCAATCTAAACACCCTATGGTTGTGTTTATTTGAATTGTATTGATCGTCTCCCGGTAATGTTTTGTTCTTCCGTTGCCTCGCCGGGAGGCGTGATCCGGATCCACCGCGGCATCCCAACAAAGAAATCCAAAAGTCAGCACATGATAGAACTGGCTTAGGTTTTAGTAATAGCGAAAGCAGTGAAGGAGAGACCAGTACTCAGTCACAACCAGTGTATGACAAGTTCAATAAAATGGGCTTTGTCAAAGCTGATGTGATATATGATTGTTGCGAGTCGATAAGATATGATGACCAGAAATCTTCCCAGTCAAGTCATGAGGGAAAAGGAAAAGATGGCCTCGGCTATCAAAGGCCTGAGAGTTCAAAGCCCAGCTGGTTAAAGAATAGATTGGACAAGGACAACGCGAAAGCTGGTTCCAAGTCCTATGTTCCAAACTAGCAGCGGCGTAACTTTAGGAAGGCAAAATATGGTTGGAAAAAGACTTGGCCAAGAAGAGATCCTGTTGGTCAACATGTCAAATCTAAACTCCATAGATCGCACAATTTTGCACAGACTTTTGTGGACCCACACACTGGAAAGACCGTAAGGATAATTCAAGTTTGGGTCCCGAAAGGGGTAATCCAATCTGGACCTAAGTAAAATTGGGTACCAAAAGCTGCTTGTTTGATTGCAGGATAACAGGTACAAAGCAGCAGCTGAAACAACTTTGTGGTACCTGAATAGCGGATGTGCAAGACATATGAGAGGAAATAGAAAGCTGTTAACAGACGTAATTCCTCACAAAGGAGCTAAAATTGTTTTTGGCGACAATGCATATGGTAACACTGTGGGTAAGGGTAAGCTTATCCACGGTAACATTTCTATTGTTGATGTCCTTGTTGTTGATAATCTTAAATATAATTTGATTAGTATTAGTCAACTATGTGACAAAGGTTACATAGTCAAGTTTCAACAACACACATGCATAGTTCAGAGTCCAAGTGGTCTGACTGTGTTGGTAGGAAAACGTTCGGGGAATACCTACATCATCAACTGGTCAGATCAGCTGGAACTGAACAGTTGTGCCTCGCAGCTGGCTCTTCCAAGAGCTGGTTGTGGCACCAGAGAATGAATCATTTGCATTTCAAAACAATTGCTAAGTTGAGTCAACATGACATGGTTTCTGGTCTGCCAAAAATCAGCTTTTCTAAGGACAAGATTTGTGCAGCTTGTCAGCTAGGAAAACAAATAAAATCTACTTTCAAAAACAAAGGCGGAAAACATTCCACTCGTTGCCTTGAGCTCTTGCACATGGATCTTTTTGGTCCTATTTCAGTCACGAGCTTAGGAGGAATGTCATACACCCTTGCAGTTGTTGATGATTTTTCAAAATATACTTGGGTGTTATTTTTAAAAGCAAAATCTGAAACCGCCGACCAGCTGATAAGACTCTTAAAACGTTTGCAAAATGACAAATCTTGTTCAGTAAACCGGATAAGAAGTGATCGCGGTACTGAATTTCTAAATGTTAAATTAACTTCTTATCTGGAGGACTTGGGAATAAAGCATGAGCTATCAGCAGCGAGAACTCCTCAGCAAAACGGGTTAGCTGAAAGGAGAAACCGCACTCTTAAAGAGGCTGCTAGAGCTTTGATTGCATATTCCGGCATCTCTAAAAAATTCTGGGCAGAAGCAGTTAACATAGCGTGCTACACTCAAAACAGATCAATGATTAATAGGATGCACGATAAAACCCCATATGAGATCTGGAATAGCAAGAAACCTGATATTTCATATTTCAGGGTGTTTGGATGCAAGTGCTTCATTCATAACAATGCCAAGAAGCATCTAACTGCCTTTGAACCTAAATCTGATGCAGGTATCTTTTTAGGTTATTCAGCAGTAAGCAAAGCGTACAGAGTCTTCAACAACCGAAGTCTAACAGTTGAAGAATCCGCACATGTGGTTTTCGATGAAACTAGTTTCAAGTCAAATTCAGCTGCGAGCATTCATGACTTGTGTTCACGTCTGGAATCAACATCCCTTGAGGAATCAGACGATGACGTGGCACAAAGAACATCAGCTGAGGGGGAACAACCAGCAGTGCTCACAACGCACAACAATATTCAACAAGATCCAACAGGTAATCCAGTTGTTATTGATTTAACTAACGTGGATCAGCCGCAGGATCGAATTACAAGTGCACCAACTGCTGGAGGAGAAGCGTCGAAGAATCAAGATAATATACAATCAGGCGACGCTCAACCAACGACTGGACAACCAGCTGCAAGAAATTTTCAATCGGTATCAAGTCCACCAGCTGGACAACCAGTCGCGACACCATCTCAATTGGCATCAAGACCACCGACTGGTGAACCAGCCGCAAGAATTCATCAATTGGTATCATCGGCTGATCAATCAGAAGCAAGCACTTCTTACCAGCAAGAAGCAGACGCAGACACTACAATATTCAACATCAAATGGCATCTGCTGATCCAGTCGATGCAAAACATCCAGCAACACAAGGGGAACAACAAAGAACAAATCCCATTGGACTTGACTTCGGTGGAATAGAAATCATCCACCTGAGCAAGTCATAGGTAATTTCGAATCCCCTGTTCGCACAAGAGGCCAGCTATCTCATGATCATTTTGATGCTGCATTTCTATCACATATAGAACCTAAGCAGATAGATGAGGCCTTAGCAGACCCACGCTGGATAGAAGCTATGCAAGAAGAGTTAAATCAGTTTAAACGTAATAAAGTATGGCAACTTGTACCTAAACCTAATAATCATTCAGTTATAGGGTAACTCGATGGGTCTTTAGGAACAAACTGAATGAAGATGGCGTCGTATCAAGAAATAAGGCTAGACTGGTTGCGCAAGGATTTAGACAAATGGAAGGGATAGATTTTGATGAAACATTTGCACCAGTAGCTAGATTAGAATCCATTCGCATGTTCCTTGCATATGCTGCATATAAAGACTTCAAAGTCTTTCAGATGGATGTCAAGAGTGCCTTTCTAAATGGCGTCTTGACAGAGGAAGTGTATGTTAGCTACAACCTCCTGGCTTCATAGATCATACACATCCAGACTAAATTCGAGATGAGCATGATGGGGTTAGCTGATATCTTTTTGGGCTTACAAGTTCGCCAGTTTGAGAATGGCATTTTCATCAATCAGGTGAAATACACAAAAGAACTGCTGAAGAAATTTGGAATGAAAAATAGTTCAGCAGCAGCGACTCCATGAGCTCCACAATCAATATGGATAAAGATGAAGCTGGCACTGCCATCGAGGTATCTTTGTATCGTGGTATAATCGGCTCTTTGCTATATTTGACTGCTAGCAGACCAGAAATCATGTTTGTTGTCTGTATGTGTGCTAGATTCCAAGCAGAGCCAAAGCAATCGCATTACATTGCTGTAAAGAGAATATTGAAATACTTAAAGGGTACTCCTAACGTGGGTCTTTGGTATCCCAAAGACTCCGGCTTTCAACTAATTGGGTACAGTGATGCAGATTACGTAGATTGCAGGATTGATCGCAAGAGCACAAGTGGAACGTGTCAATTCTTAGGGGATCGACTGATCTCCTGGATTCGAGGACCAAACACATCGACATCAGGCATCATTTCATCAGAGACCATGTGCTAAAGAAGGACGTCCGGCTGGAATATGTGTCGACTGACCAGCAAGTTGCTGATATCTTCACAAAGCCTCTGCCAGACGCTAAGTTTTCTTATTTTAGAAACATCTTAGGTCTCCTTGAATTGCCTTGACTGTGTGTGTACTAACGCATACTGCAGGTTGTTAGCCATTGATTAAATCAGCAGTAGGTCTATTGTTCAGGGGGAACGATAAGACTATCGGCTGAGGTAAGCCTCTCGCGTTGGGAGTTTATCAGTCGTAAGGGGAACCAGGAGCTGATTTGATAAGCGTGACGTCAGCAGAACATGATACGACTGGACATACTCAGCTGTTGCATGTATACTGCTGATGCTTATATGTGACCAGCTCCTGCCACCCTCAACGCAATATTAAATCAGCATTTGTGACTTTATAACATTGGCGTGAAGTTATCTATTTTTGCACTTTGTTTGATTAAAATTTTGGAAAATATTTTACACCGTACGATCAAATTAGTTTGAAATTTTTCAAATATTTTCCAACAGTGTACGCGCTAACGGATGGTTGACACGTGTTGTTGCCATGCGAAAAGTCACATCGAAATTTTCTCTCTCCAAAAACTCTTCGCATTCTTTACTTACTTACCGCGTGTCTTTTCATTCTCTTTTAAGTTGCATACTTGTTTTCTCTCGCATATCTCTCTTGTGCGTACTCTCTACTGCAAATATTTTACAGGTGTTCCTTTCGACAATCTACAATCAAAAATGGCTTCTTCATTCTACAGCAACTCTCAGCATGTTGATTTTGACTCAGTTCTCGCCATGGATGACCAAGGTATGGTGTCCATGTTTCAAGATCTTATGGCATCCGGCCTTGCAGTTTTTCTGGGATGTCCAGCAGTAATTTATGAAGCTGCTTTAGTTGACTTCTTCGAGAACGCTTCAGTTCAATAGGGTGTAATTATCAGTACAGTGGCTGGGCAGTTGGTAGAAATTTCTGAGGAATGGTTCGTAGAGTCTTTTGAAATTCCAGTAGATGGTTTGGGAGATCTATCAGAGATTCCCAAGGATGTAATTTTTTATGCTCGGAGCATCATTTCTCTATCGGGTGAGCCAGTAAGTCTGTCGGGAAGGAAGAATCAAATGAAAATTGAGTTTCGCCTTCTTTGCGACATTTTGGCGAAAGCTATTTCCGTGAAGGCAGGGTCCTTCAATGTGATCACTGTTGAAAATTTTTCTTTGATTACAGCAGTTTTTTGTGGAGTACGGATGAACTGGGCCAGAATTTTGTTCATCACTCTTAAGAAAATGGTGTCTCCAGGGTCTAAGCAAGCCAAGGGCTTCGCTGTTCAAATAATTCTTCTGCTGGAGAATATTCCAAATCTGGAATTAGGCGAATCTTCAGAGTTTCCTGCTTCCAAAATCCTCACTAACAAGACTGTGCATCGATTTGTCTCTCTTAATGATAGAGATGGTGCTGAGGAAGCTACTGGGGCACCCAGGCCAAAGGCTGCCTCGAATAAAAGACCTGCTGCTGATGTTGGAGCAGCAGTGGCTAAAAAGAAGAGAACAATAAAGAAGAAATATGTTACTTCTCTTTCTACCCTGGAGATGGTGGCAGTAGCACAAGAGGTTGTGCCCATACAAATGGTTGAGGTATCTGCTGGTGTACCTACTGCCGAGCAACCAGCAGCAGAGGATAATATCCCTGCCAATCAACCAGTCGATGAGGACACTGGAGAGACTGGTGATCAGGAAACAGCAGAAGATGTTGGTGAAAGGGATGATGAATCAGTTTTTGTGCCAGCAGTAGCTCATATTGTGGATGTTGAGACCTTTGTTGCTGATGACGTGGACCATATTATTCAGCAGGTGTTATCAGAGACCGCACAATCAGTGTCTACTGAGGGAGAACATATTGAAGGACTCGATATTCGTGGTTCAGCTATTGCGGGTCATTCAACCGTAATAATGACGACCGACAATGGTTTGATCTTCCTTACGAAGATCTTATCGCAAAATGGGATGCTGAGAAGAAGGTTACAACTCCCAGTGACACGGATGAAGAAATAGAAGCTGAGAGGGCAAATGAATCAGTTGTTAGGGTTCAGATAGAAGTTTCCCAGCCGGAGTATCTTGTGGAGAAGTCAGCTGATATGGAAAAGAGTACTACTGATAATGTTGGGGAACCGTGGCGGATCCGGATCCCGTCTCCCGGCAAGGCAGCGGAATAATAAAATTAGGCCGGGAAATGTTCAATACAATTAAATCTACTGCAAACTATGAACTATTCATAGGGTGTTTAGGCAGTTACCTTGCTGGCGACTTGCGCCTGGCTCCAACCGGAATTACAAGAAGACCGGCTCTTCACGGTAGACTGCTGTAGATTCGTCAATCAGGTCCATGATCGGAAGGGAGACTCCTTCGTCAGCCTGCACTAGAAGGCCTGACGAGATCAGCATGGACGGATTCTCCTCGAAAAGTTGGCCGGAACAAATTCCGGCGAGGGGCGGCGGCACGACGGCGCAAAGCGGCGGCCGACGGCAGCGATATGAGGGAGAGGAGGGGGCGGCCGAGATTTATATGCTAGGGTTAGGGTTTGTTGTAATGTAATTGTTTGATATGAAAAACAATTTTTCAGATCATCTAACCCTAAATTGCAAAATGACCATTTTGCCCCTCAACAACGGGAAATCACGATTTGACCCCAGTTGACTTTTAGGAAGTCGCACTCCCTAAAATCCTCCTCCTATGCTCAACACATTGAGCTCAGTATCCGTGCGGGAATCTCGAATCCAGTACTTGTGTGACCCTCAATGGTTCAGGGATACAGCTAGCCGTGGGCCCACAACCATTGTGGCTCCGGAATCACAATTCCGGACTTGCCCATCTGATCATGGTAAGAGCGTCTAGAAACATCGCCCCATGATCCCCTAGGTATCACTGATAGTGCCTGCAAGAACCAGTTGATCGTGGTTAGCGTACAGTACGATCCTTTCAATCCATATATCCCGATCAGATCAACGACCATTGGTAAATCGAGAGTCGTTAGAGATCCGATATCTATGCATACATCTTGGAGATCGAATAGTGACATCGCGAGTGTAACTAGGTAAACTCATTTACCTAAAACACTTCTAGTACTCTGGCCAGAGATTTATACACTATTATCCCCTCAGATAGCATAGGATATCCACGCATGTCTGCGAGCGGTGAATCCTCGACAACGATGCATCGACTCCTACATGCATCAGGGCCTCACCCAATCCCGCCGCCTAACGACCCCAAGTGAGTCTGCAAATGGGTCAAAGTGATACGCCTATCATGTAGAGTCTCAATGACGTTTCGAGTCGTGAGGACTAATCAGTACAACCAAGACCTCGGACTTATCCACTCGACAAATGGTAACCACTTGGAAAGTCCGAACGAGGGTAGTTCGATATATCACCAGGTCACTATCTATCTGCATGCTCAGAACATCACAATTTTCCCTACCAATGAAACATGGTACTTCGCATCGCAGATCTAGTCTCGAGCTCGGGCGGCCTTATCCTCATTTTGACGGCCCAATCGACTAGGAACTAATTCAGAATACACAGTGACTATTAGATGTGTTTCATGATAGTCGTCATACCCACTATCACATCTAATATACACTATAGTGCATTCTAGGTCTTTACTCAACGCAATTGTTAATCATCATACAACATAATGAAAGTAAAGAACGCCATAAATAAATGCAAATATCATATATAAAGATTATCATATACAAGAGTCTATAAACCCACATGCCAAAAGTTGGGTAGTTGGGCATCTACTCTAACAGATAAATCAGTTGATGAGTTCTTTGATGACGATGAGGCAAGGTCTTTGGAAGATATTCTGTTATCTTTTCCGCTCGACATTTCTCTGCCCTCTGCTAGCATGGAAATCACCAAGATCCAAATGGGTAAAGAGATAAAGATTCCAGAAGTTAATGAGAGGACTTGGTTTCTAAACAGCCTTCCTAAAATTTCTGCTGAGAATAAAGGAAAGGTCATTCTTGTGGAGAAATACCACATGAAGGGAAACCCAGCTCAAGAGCATTATTTTTTGATTTGTGCTGATATTGACATGCTAGTAAATTTGTGTGCCAAGGTAATTGATGAAGTAGCTCAATTCTTTAATTCTTTCAGTTTGAAGAAACTGGCAACCATAAATATCGAGGAAATGTACAAAAAGGAGGAGCAGGTTTTGTCTTGGGGATAAACAGAGTCACCCCAGATAGCTATTCAACGGAAGTTGTACATTTTTCTCAAATATAGAGAGGTGTTGGTGCGGAAGTTCTTGGAATCATGGAGGTCCAATTTTGTGCCTGGCCAAGGATCCTCAGCGGTTGATCTCAGAGTGATAGATTTGCTCTCAGATCTTCTCCTATTTATTTTGGAGGAATTGGCTAAGGAGGCACGCGCACATGGTCTTTCATGGAAGAAGACTTGTTGTTCTAAGATTTTTGAGGGGAGCCCACGAGATCGAGGTGCTGTATTGCCCAAACCAACACGAATACTCGATCATCCTGCTGGATACGCACCATGAAGAAGGTTAATGGAGAGTGGGTTATTGAACCCTGTGCTGATCAGTGGGTAAAAATTCCCAGGAAAATTCTGCCGTGTGACGTCCATCGCCAGCGCCAATATGATGACTCTCTCCCACCAGTGAATAATTTCTTTAAGACATTGACGAAGAGATGGGCTGATATTTGTTTAGAGGTTGTCGCATTTTGTGCTTCGAGAAGACTTCTACCAGTTGGCTCACTCAATTTTTGCAGAGCATTAGAGGTTGTTCTACCAGATTCGGGTTTTGTCTCTCGCCCGCCCACAGTGTTTGCTCTTCGTTTCTCTCAGTTTTGTACAGTTTATATTCAGTACAGTTTGTTTAACAGATTGAATACAGCAGATATTACAGATTTTCTCTCTTCAATTGCTTTGCAACGAACAGTCTTGCGCGGTGTACAAAGTTCCATTGTTTTAGCAGTTGTTCCGAGTGTACAGTTATCATTAGATCAGCGCCAGTTCTCTCCAACTTCTGCCGACAGTTCTTCCTCTTTGAATTTTGATACGACAGATTTAGATGCTACCGTCTCCTCTCTACCATCTGTCCCTATCGATTTTTCTGCTGCTCTTGCTGACTTTTCAGGTCAATCTATCGGAGCAGATCAATGAATCTCAAAGTGGCATTTCCTCCAGACTGCATAAGATTGAACACGGCCTTCGTGACTCCATGCGCGAACAAGCCGAAGTCTTCAAAAATTTATTTCAGGAAGCACGCCAAGAAGGTCGCACTATTGATGATGTCCAGACTCTGCGCTTTAACGAATTCCGTAAAAATATTTTAGCTCAAAATGCTTCTATCTTTACCGGACTGGCGGATGTTCGAAAGGAGGTGCAGGAAGTAAATGCCAAAGTGGACATTATGGCCTCACGCTTGAATGATGTTCGACAGAATGTTGAGGAAACCAAGGAATCTCTTTCTCATCAGCTTCTGGAATTTCAAAGTCAGGCACAGGCAAATCAGAATATTCTTCATGCCCAATTGAGCGAGCTTGTCAATTATATTAATCGGGGCAGTGCTGACAAAAAGGGTAAAAGTAGCAGTCGAGGACCCCAACAGCCTCCCAATGTCCAAATCAGAGATAGTGGTACAGGCGGAGATAGTGTTGTGAGAACACCAACCTTTGCAAAAAGGGTTGAAATGGTGCAGAGACAAATTGTAGAGAATGTATTGGATGCCGATAGGAACAGCGAATCTCTTGAAAGACAGGCAGCAGCTGAACGTGATAGAGAAATTCGACAGAATGTTGAGGAAACCAAGGAATCTCTTTCTCATCAGCTTCTGGAATTTCAAAGTCAGGCACAGGCAAATCAGAATATTCTTCATGCCCAATTGAGCGAGCTTGTCAATTATATTAATCGGGGCAGTGCTGACAAAAAGGGTAAAAGTAGCAGTCGAGGACCCCAACAGCCTCCCAATGTCCAAATCAGAGATAGTGGTACAGGCGGAGATAGTGTTGTGAGAACACCAACCTTTGCAAAAAGGGTTGAAATGGTGCAGAGACAAATTGTAGAGAATGTATTGGATGCCGATAGGAACAGCGAATCTCTTGAAAGACAGGCAGCAGCTGAACGTGATAGAGAAAGAAGGAGAAGGGAGGCGAGATTGTTAAAGAGAAGAAGAAGATTTTAGGATAGGATATCTTGTACAATTCTTATGTACAATTTCTTTGTTTAATGAAAGTCTGATTACCAGCAGTTCGTGTGCAATTTTTTTTCTGCATATCTTCTTATCTCGGCTGCTGAAGTTTTGTCATCACCAAAAAGGGGGAAATTGTTAGGACAAAATTTATCAGTTTTGGTGATAACAAAATAAGACAAGACTTTAACAGGAGATCTTTTTCAGTCGACGTGGTGTATTTCAGCAGTTAGACTATTCGTTGGAATTCAGCAGATGGTTTGCAATCAGTCGATGGTTTGATTTCAGCAGGAGTATTGGGTTCGAACGCAAGCATTTGAGAATTAGCGTGTTTTGCTAAGGATTGCAAAACGACACCGTTCGAGTAAGTTGGAACGACGTCGTTGGAGTGCACATTTATATATCAGCGGTTGAACCAGTCAGGGTAATCAGCAGAAAGAGTTCTTGAAGAGAATCAGCAGTTGCTTTAGAATACTCCGTTGGAGAATGCAAAACGACAGCGTTTAGATAAGTTGAAACGACGGGTTTTGAAGTATCGCTGGTATTTCAGCAGATGCTTTCTTTAAAGTAATTCAGCAGGCAGTTGGTTTTCAGTAGATGGCTACTGTGAATTTTAACCAGCTGGTGATACTTGATGATAGCAAAACGATGTTGCTTAAATAAGTTGATACGACAACGTTTTGCCCTCGCACCACAGAAAATCAGTCGTTTGGTTTTACGAAGGACAAGACGATTAAAAAACACACCTGGGTCAGCAGTTGAATCTTTCAAGTGTTTTTCCAGTCACAGTATCAACAATGATGGAGTTAGAGCTGGTTATCAAAGCAATTTCAGGCGCAAGTTTAAATTGATTCAAATACGATCGTATACTTAAAATGGAAAAGATTTGTAGAATCGTTTTGCCTGGAATTGAGGAGACAACGTAGGTACTATTTTGGGTAAATAGTACGATGAACAGAGGCCGTTTTTCTTTGCTTGCACAGAAATGGAAAGAAGACAAATTGGCTCTGTCAGTGAGCAATTTTACCTTGTAGGAGCAGTAATTACGGCGTACTATTTGACAGTGATCTAAACGGGATTTATTTCCTTTGAAGCATTTATGACCGTTGTAATCGAAGCCTATAAATACCAGGAGCTGGATTGAAGAAACTATCCTTCGCTATTATCACATTGCGGTCACGCTGTCAAAATCTATCTAGAGCTTACACTTTGTTGAAAGAACTCAAAAAGCTCAACCACTCGAAGAATCTTCATTCGTTGATATTCACTGATATACCTTCGAGTTTCAATCTGTAGTTCAATCCTTGAATCGAGTTTCTTTGTTTAAGAAACCAGAGATTTTACAGTACTCATAGCTTTGTATTCATTGTCATATTCTATTGAGTCTGTAACGAACTGTCTTTGTAAAGAAGTTCGAAAAACATACAAGTGTTGTAAAAAACCAGCGGCTGCGTCTGCGTGGAGTGTTGTGAAATACTAGGAGTTCTCATAGCTGCTGGCTGTGGGATCGGGTGTTTGTAGAAGGCCTACTTTCATCAAATCTTCTAGTGATACCTTCCGATGAGGAAGAAGGAGAGACGTAGGATTTTAATATCCGAACTTCCAGAAACAAATCTCTGAACCCTTATCTTTTACTTTACGCACTTACATATTGTTTGTTATTCACTGTTCACAAGTTAATCGGTTTTATTCCGCACTTTTCAAGTTAACCGAGAAACTTGCATAAAACTGAGATACCTTAAGTCTGTTAACTCGGGCTTAAGTTAAGCTGTGCTTGTAAAACATTTTAAAAGATTTCAAAAATCGAAGGAGTTCATTCAACCCCCCCCCCCTTCTGAACTCCTATTTACTTATTGATCCTATTTCTGGGACCATCAACCTGCTTTTCCTTATGATGTACCAGATTGGGCGTCCCCTTACTGTTCCACCTTGGATGTCTTCTGACGCACCAGCTTGGGCGTCCCATCACTATTCCATCTTTGACATTTCCTTAATAGCTTTCAGCTCTCGTCCAATCTGATCTGCTACAGTATTTATCCAACTTGGACCTATGGTGACTGCTCGAGTGCACCCTACTCTTGTATTTTCTTCTTCTTCTACAGGGTTCACCTCGAGCTCGTCAAACTTCTCACAAATTCTTCCTCATCTCCATCTTCATCTTCATCTTCCACAATAAACCCATCTCTCCTAAGAATCCAGCTAGACCAACCTTCGTGATCTGGTCTTCTTTACTCCGAGCTGGTTTATCCTTAACCAGCTTGGATATCTTCTACACTGCTCTGGGACTGCACATCAATCTTAAAACATTAGTGAGATAATAGCAGGTTTTGTGTTAATCAAAGTAAGATTCTGATCTGTAAAAATAGATCTAACACCGTGTTAGTAGGATACCGATCAGGGAATACCTACAAAGTTGACTGTTCAGATCAGCCGCATTTTGAACAAACCTGCCTAAGTAGCTGACTCTTCTAAGACTTGGTTATGGCATCAGCGGATGATTCATCTGAATTTTAAAACTATTGTAAATCTGAGTACGCGTGATTTAGTTACTAGTTTGGCCAAAATAAAATTTTCAAAAGAAAAGATTTGTTCTTCTTGTCAGCTGGGGAAGCATATTAAATCTATTTTTAAAAAGAGAGGAACTAACAAAACCTCCCGAAGCCTGGAACTTTTACATATAGATCTTTTTGGTCCTATACCTGTGACCAGCTTAAGGGGAATGAAATACACCCTGGTATTTGTTGACAATTTTTCAAAATTTACTTGGGTGGTGTTTTTAAAATCAAAAGATCAAACTGACGAACGGCTGATAAAACATTTAAAATGTTGCAAAATGACAAATCCTGCAGTGTCAACCGAATCAGAAGTGTTAGAGGTACTGAATTTTTAAATATAGACTATCCTTATCTAGATGACATTGGAATCAAGCATGAGCTTTCAGCAGCTAGAACACCTCAGCAGAACGGGGTTAACTGAGCGTAGAAATCGAACTTTAAAAGAAGCTGCTACAACTATGATTGCTGATTCAGAAATTTCAAAAAAGTTTTGGGCCGAAGTAGTTAACACATCTTGCTATACTCAGAAAACATCGATGATTAATAAGCATCACGGTAACCCCAAATGAGATATGGAATGACAAGAAACCTGTATTTTTTATTTCAGGGTATTGGGATGTAGATGATTCATTCATAACAATGGCAAAAATCATCTAACAGCTTTCGCCATGAAATCTGATGCAGGAATCTTTCTAGGATATTCAGCTGTGAGCATGCTTATCGAGTCTTCAACAACAGGACACTGACTGTAGAAAAATCAGCTCACGTGGTATTCAATGAGACCAGTTTTCAATCTTCTTCAGCTGCTAACTTGAACGATTTGTGTACCGTCTGAAATTACCAACCTAGATGAATCAAGTGATGACGAGGCACAGATTTGAATATAAATTATATATGTACACCATGGTTGCACAGGTTCCGGGGAATTTGCCTTGGTATGCTCAATTTTGGTGGCAAATGTACATGATTTGGCCTCTTATAAATCTTATTGAACCGCTTCTGGAATTCGCTAAAGCATATTTCTAGACCTATCTGTGTATGCCTCCGGTTTTCTATAACAAGAAATTGCGTGAGCGAGATATATAAATATGTCATTGCATGTCTTCTTGTATTACAGGTGTAAACTAGGGAAGCTGTTAGCTTGACTCCCAGTACTATACCTGTCTGGCGGCACATGTTTTGTTGATAATCAGTGGTGGCAGCGCCATCTGCGGAAATGACCTCGAATGCAAGGAGAAAACATTGGAAGTTGCTGAATGTTTTATAGTGTTCATATGTTAGCCACCTTTAATGATCTCTTTTTCACTAATCTCAACAAACTATATCGTGTTTCACTCATCGGGTCGATCAAAGCAGTTGCGTTCTGCAAGGGCCACCTGGCTGATGTTTTGGCGATTCAAATACAAAGTTGGAGACTGCCGATACTGGTGGTAGAATTCGGAATGTGTTGAATGGCATCGGGATCATTGCTCTTGCTTTTCGAGGACATAATCTTGTGCTATGAGATATAGGGAACCCAGCCTACAAGTCCCACATAGCCGTCACGTAAGCCCATGTGGTGAGAGTGACTGTCATAACTGCTGATTGCGTGTATGTATCTGCTGGCAATCGTTGGGCATTGGCTTGTTAGGTGCAGTGCAAAGCTTAGTATTAGCCAGCTCTGCTCTTTGGTCCTTGATAGTTATTGTTAGATGCCAACTTCTTCATCCCCAGGAAGTAACCCCATCGAATCAAAATTTTAGAGATAGATTCTATCAAAGTATAAGGTCTCTCTTTCAACAATATTCAGCGGTTCATAAAATAAAACAAAAGCTCAAACAAAAGATTCGACTGAAACAAATTACATGCTGCTCAAGTTTGCAATACCTCACGTAACTATCCTAAATGCACCAATTAAATAAGCCAACCAATGTACACCTTGGTGCCAAAACTAAATGACTACAAAAGAGAAGTTGAGATGCAAATGTAGCTTCCAAGGGAAATACTAAAACAAGTATAAATCGGTTTTTCATATCCTGGTCAAGTACGATAAACACAGGATTGAGATTTGGTCAAATTAAGAGGCTTGCCTAAATGAGTGCTTCTCACGATTACTTGGCACAAGACCTTTCTGTAGACCTTCGTCTTCGCTGGGAACTCACGTGCACAAAGCGGCTGTACTGGGAACAGCCAGACCTTAATCTTTAATGAACACCAAACTGTGGATTTTGCTCCTAATCTGTTTATTCAGGGTGTCAGCTGGATGCAAATCAGAACAGATTAGTGCTGAAACTGAAAATTGTACTGTACAAAAGAACAATTGAACTCAATTTAGAAAGGTGATTCAAACTAAACAAACCAGATCAGATCAGAACGATTGATCAAACGAGAACAGAAGAATATATCGAATCAGAGCAGGTGGACGAAATCAAATCAGGACGATAGATCAGTTCTGAAGGTCAAATCATCTTAGGAAGGTCAAACCAGACTAGAGCAGTCAAAACATATTAGAACAGTAAAGGCAGTTTCAAACATTCAACTCAATTCAGAACAAAAGATAATGGGTCGGATCAACTCAAAGCAGTTAAGTCAGATCAGAACAGCCAAAGCGGCTCATAACAGAACATATGGATTAGTTCAGCTCAAAGCAGTCAAGTCAGATCGGAACAGGTATACCAGATCAAAACAGGTAGACCAGGTCAGAACATAATGGATAACACATCAGACCGTAGTTCGGATCATACCAGCACGGCCTATCAAATCAGAACAGAATTCAAATCCGACCAGCACTCTATCAGGTCATAACAGCGTTTGAATCCGACCAGCATGGCCTATCTGATCAGAACATACAGGAATTCACGCACGTGTCCTACCTTTGTGTTTGCCAGCGTTTAAATAGGAGGACCAGCGTCGTAAGCCACAATCGTGCCTTCGTAGGTCCGACGACACTCTAGCGACCTCCGCACATCCTTTCCTCCCATCTGTTTCATTTTTTGAAACCTTTACACCGACCTGCACCCCATGCACACAGTGCACAAAACTCACCCAGAATTTAAATGTTTTGAAACACCACAATAGACATGCATCCAGACGTCACAGGAGGTACGAAACATAATATGAATTCAAAGGTGTAGCAAGGAACTAAATTCAACTTGCCTTAACAGTAGAGACAAAAGGGCGACAGGTTTCTACACAGATATGCACCACAAGCACGATATGTAGCAGTCCAGAGAACTCTAAATATTTCTGTCCCTAGATTCCTAGAACCCTAGCCGCCTCTCAGATTATATCTTTTTGTGTTTAACGTGTAGAGTTTGGTGGAGTGATCTCTATTTAAATGCCTTAGATTTAAAAAGTGCTACACAAAAAATAATGGATTAAAAGTGCTAATCCCTAAGCTTAAAACCCTCAAGAATTAAAAAATATCATCTTCCAAACGTTCTCGGCTTTTATTAACTAGAGCAGTCCGGACCGATTTTTTTTATATAAAATTTCCTAAAAAAAGAATAACTTTTTACCGTACTCAATACATCCCTCCGGAAATATCCTGTCGGACCATAACTCCAGCACTGACCTCAAATTTAGGAAAATTGCTCTCATTAAATAATAATCACGACAAGTAAACAACCATTTTACTCTTTGAAAATAAATTAGTTGGTCTATGTGGCTAAACTGGATTTCGGCCGTCATATTTTAAATATAACCTAGCTCGGGTATCATCATATTTGTGAGGGTCTTGGGATGATAAGGCAAAATTATGGACGGACTATGTACAATCAAACGTGCTATTTGAATATAAATTATGTACCCCATGGCCAGGTTCTGGGGCATTTTGACTAGGTGTGCTCAATTTTGGTTTCAAATGTGCACGATTTGGCTTCTTATAAATCTTCATGAACCGCTTCTGGAATTCGCTAAAGCCGATTTCTAGACTTATCTGTGTTCGCCTCCAGTTTTCTATAACAAGAAATTGCGTGAGCGAGCTATATAAATATGTCATTGCATGTCTTGTTGTATTACAGGTGAAAACTGGAAGCTGTTAGCTTTATTCCCAGTACTATACCTGTCTGGCGGCACATGTTTTGTAAATAATCAGCGGTGGCAGCGCCATCTGCGGAAATGATCTCGAATGCAAGGAGAAAACATTGAAAGTTTCTGAATGGTTTCTAGTGTTCATATGTGTAGCCACCTTTACTGATCTCTTCTTCACTAATCTCAACAAACTATATAGTGTTTCACTCAACGGCTCAATCACAGCAGTTGTGTTCTGCAGCCTTCTGTGGGTTGTCAGTCAGCAAAGGCCACCTGGGTGATGTTTTTGGCGATTCAACAAAGAAGTTGGAGCCTACCGTTACTGGTGGTAGAATTCGGAATGTGTTGAATGGCATCGGGATCATTGCTCTTGCTTTCCGAGGACATAATCTTGTGCTCTGAGATATATGGAACCCAGCCTACAAGTCCAACACAGCCGTCATGTAAGCCCATGTGGAGAGTGACTATCATAACTGCTGATTGTGTGCATGTATCCGCTGGCAATCGTTGGGCAGTTACTTGTTAGGTGTAGTCTTAAGCTTAGAATTAGTCAGCTCTGCTCTTTGGTCCTTGATAGTTATTGTTAGATGCCAACTCCTTCATCCCCAGTATGTAACCCCATCGAATCAATATCGTAGAGATAGATCTATCCAAGTATAAGGTCTCTCTTTCAATAATATTCAGCGTTTCATAAATAAAACAAAAGCTCAAACATAAGATTCGACTGAAACAAATTACATGCTGCTCAAGCCAACAAATGTACACTTTGGTGCCAAAACTAAATGACTACAGAAGAGAAGTTGAGATGCAAATGTAGCATCCAAGGGAAATAATAAAACAAGTATAAATTGGTTTTTCATATCCTGGTCATGTACGATAAACACAGGATTGAGATTTGGTCAAATTAAGAGGCTTGCCTAAATGAGTGCCTCTCACAATTACTTGACACAAGACCCTTCTGTAGAACTTCGTTTTCGCAAGCTTCCCCAGGATGTACGCCCTAGACCGCATCACGAATGTCAGGTTCAATGGCACAGGGGTGCTCTCTAGATGGTCTTTACCACCGCTGAGCAGCGGAATCCCACCGTAGAGCGGAACTTGATGCCCCTCGACAACCGTTATCACCGTTCGCTGACTCTTCCTCGACTCGTAGAAGTTCTTCACCTGCTCAGCTCATTGTATCAACCAGAATGATACGACCATTAGATATGAATCCTCAAGGATAAATGGATGCAAACAATCAGACTCCAGGGGGATAGACAAAATATTTCCTACCAAGTTTTGTTAGATTCATGCTATACTACACCGGAAGTGGCACTTGTTATATCTTTTGTACAACATGTTCATTTCACCACATTTATAATCAAATTTGAATCTAAATGTTAATATAAACATCTTTTAAAAGTAGGCGGGCGTAATGCGCATAGAATGAGCCGTTTCATCATATTCATTACACATTTCTTGTAAAAACAGAAACAAGACATTATCATTTGACAAATTGAAAAATAATTACTAAAAGTTACCTGGCCCGAAGCCACCTTCAGGTCAAAATAGTGAAGCTCGAGGGGAGTGGCGCTGACGTGGACACCAAAGAAAGTAGATGGGTTCCTATAAAAGATCTTGACCGTCGAATTCAAAGATAGCATATCCGTGGGCACCCCAGTGCTGTCCATTCCCGCTTGAACATTGAAATTCTCGAACAAAATGTTCTGTACATCATCATCAAAAAAGTCATTTATCTGCAAAAACATTCTGACACCCTGCCCTCAATTACTAACTCTCCACAAAACCTAATTTATCACTCATTTACTATATTTATTTATTTATACGAATGGATATGGATATTATTCCTATCTCAGCCTCATGTGATTATTATCAATTTAAATTTTAATACCACCTTTAAGGAAATCATTCGTAATGGGAAACTTATGATACTTCCTCACTGTAAGAATTCCCAAGAGGACCCTACTGAATAGCGTCCAATCCTGTGAATTTGAACTGTTGCATAGACTCCATCGAAAACGAAAGTCGAGTAAAAAAACAGATTACTGCAAAAGTTGGAAGCCTTCATCTTCAATAACAAGACTTGGAATTCCTCAAAACAAGGAGAGAAAGGAGACAAAAACTTGACAAGTTTAAGATCGTCTCAACTCGGAAGAAGTAAGAATCCACACTGAGTTAACTCAAGGAAGAAAAATACTGAACAAGAAAAAGAAATGAAACAAAGAAAGCACAAAAAGGAAATAAATGGTCTCACCTTCACGATTATCCTGGGCTTGTAAGCCAGACTCGCACCCCAAAGAATCAAAGAAAACGTCGAAAAAAGTAGCACGAACGAAAACACGAACCACACCACGTAGAACCTCACCTGCCCACCATCCTTGGTGTCTCCTTCGTCATCTCCGCCACCCTCCCCCTCTTCATCTCCAATTTCATCGTACTTCCTCTGAAGCCGCCTCCACCCCCCGCTGCCGAGGTTGCCGGGGTTCTTCAACGAAGCTGAGAATCTTGATGTGGAGGACTCACGTGAGTGATGGATGGGTGAGCAATGGTACTGGAAATGGTGGGTCGGGGACCCGAACGGACTCCACCCGGATGACATCTTCTCCAGATCGTGCTGCGAGTGCGACGGGCTCTGAACGTAGTACAGCGGCCGGCGGGGAGACCGCGGCGGTGTGGAGGCTTCAATGCTGGTCACTTCGGAGTCGGACTTGGCATGCATCCCCATCCCCATCCCCACTTTTAATTTACCGTCGAATGGAAATCGAAAAGAGTTACGGAGGAGAGATGTATGTATAATTAGCAATCAAAGGAATTTGCTCTTGCATAAAAAATGGCCATCATTGCCATTAATAAAAGGAGAAAAGGGTGGGAAAAGGGAATGAGATTTAATGAGTAGACCATGGAAATTTTAAAAACAAAAACATGACTTCGATCTCGACCGGGCTAATTAATGATTTCATATAATCTTGGATTCCTTCGCTTGGTTTGTTTGTCTGATTTTGCTTCATTTCGTGTTTTTCGAGGTTAAGCTGTTCATTAACTTTGCATCGTAAATGGCGTCTCTTGGGCGTGTAGCTTATGCTTATATATTTTTTCGGGATCCAGTCTTTGTTCTTTGAAATAACATTGAATCAGCATGTAGATGTTTGCGAACCAACTTATAATTTGATAACCTTTAGTTTGCAAAGGTATTGAAATATAGATTGGTATATAAGAATGATATTTTTCATTTCAATGGTAACAGAAAATAAACGAGATGATTGTTATTTATAATGTAAAATGTCAGTTTGAGTTGAATATTAAGCCTACATAAGGGTTAATGGTTTAAAAATCTATACTCCATAACTTATCTTTATTTTTAGTCCTCATGTCAGAAAAATTTTGTTTAAAATCTCTGTTACAATTCAACTTTGTTTTAACTCTATGTTTTTCCATTTTACCCCTATTTTTATTTAATAATTGCTATATTTCTTTTTCAATCATTCTTTCGTAATATATATTAGCTCTCGTACCTTTTTGACAGAATTATTGTCGGATCGTGCACCGGATTTAACAAACTGCTCCTCATAGTTTAACCACGCAGTCACAACTGATGGTTCCTGACATGAATTCCTTCAACAATACTAAGCACGACCTTGTTTCATTTCCTACCTAAAGGAATATAGTAATAGATTTAATGCGAAAGTCTGGTAATTTTATTCAGACATAAACATATTATTACATTAATATCCTCTCGTCGAAGGAAGAGAAAACATGTTTAACTACTTATGATAGTTGGGAATACAACACTCATGAACTGAAAATATTACAACCGAAAATCTTTAAAGAAAACTGAAGGGAATGTTCAATGTCTTCAACTTCCTTTCGTCTCTCTATTTATAGATGTCTTAGATGGATTCCAACCCCGGACTTCAGCCTTGGTACAAGAATATTTTAGTGCTTGTCAACTGTCCTTTATTTATTCGTTAGATGGTCTTGTCTTCTACTGAATAAGTGTTGGGGTCCCCGGGGAAAACGTGACTTGTGTGGTCCCTTACCACTTGGGCTTGTTTCTGCAAGATGGTTTTGGTCAGATCATGGACGAAAGTTCTTCCGAAATTCTGGCTCTTTCTGATTCGGGCATTCTGGATAGATCGTTTCAATCCATCGTCCAACATGTGTCATTAATTTTCGGCGAGTCTCTTTTCTTCCTGGAAGCCTGTTATTCCACAGAAGATTTCTTTTTCTCCACAGAAGATTTCTTTTTCTTTCAAATATATCTTCTGCAAAGCCTGTGGTTTTTCCTGTCATAGTGTTTAACAGGAATGATCCATTTGCTGAGTCTGATAGATTTGAATTGAAATTTCACTTTGTCCATATATGTGAGACAGACCCATTGTAAATCCCACGATTTTTAGATTCTTTATATTTTTTTTAATTTGTACATGATAAATTTTGATATATCATACTTTATATGGATTTCACACTTATATATATCAAGATGCATATTTCAAGATATAAGATCGAGATAAAAGATTTAAGATCTGAACAGAATTACGATTGTAATCCATCAAATCAAATCAAGATTTGCAATCTATCTTTAATTCAAATCTTCACGATGAAAATATCGAGTCCTCTTAAAACTCTTCCATGCACCTATAAATAAGCTCTCAACTATTCAGAAAAATACACACCAAGTACTACCCCAAACTTTCGACTGTAGCCTACAGAAGTCTTGAGCGATACGCTATTGAAATTCGTATAGAAGGGAAGCGAGACTTCGAGACCGAGGAATTCATAAGTTCAACCAAAGGGAAGAGTGCATCGAGGATCCTCCTTGCCCGCCACTTTTTGATAGAAAGGTAAGTAGGCTTATTGCTTTGAAGATCCAAGTATACGTTATTTTTAAGATCCGATCGTGCATGTGTCCTTTTATCTATATTTCTATATAAGAAAATATTCATATGATTCAAATGGGATATGAGTTAAGAATTCTTGAATATGTAGGGCCCCTACATGGTGGGTATAAAATCGTAAATAAAAATTAGGGGCTGATCAGTAAACCATAGAAAATAAGATGGAATAACAGTGCGATATATTATGTCTTGTCTTGATATTTATGATGTTTTGAAAAATATATACTTATACATATTATATGCTGAACGTCAAACGCTTTCTGAGTGTTCCCCAAACACTCATCCTCTCTCTCTGTCCCTAGATAAAAGCGAAGAACATGTCGAAGAGGACGAAAAAAATATTTTCTAGGGCTGTGAAGAAGAGTAAATTTTGAGATTTGTGTTATAAATTAGTATTTTGGTTGTCAAGCGTTTCCCGTGTTTTATTACATTTTTTAGACTTCAGATTCACATAAACAAAAAGAATTTTTTATGATACAAGGCTTGTTATATTATGATTTTTTTTGTACTACGCCGGTGTCCTACGCTCCGGATTCGGGGCGTGACTTTTAAGTGGTATCAGAGCCGCCATGTTCATAATCTGGCTAGAAAATCATGACTTCAAGAATTCGACGAAGTCATAGCATGGTAAAGCTTAGTGAAATCCTACCCAGAACGATCCGATGAATGACAATCATCCTGAAGTCCTATTGACAGAAGCCGTTTAGACCAAATTTCTTTGTTTAGGCCCCCGAAACCGCGTCCTTGTCAAAATAATTTTTCTGATCTTCACATTTATGACAATATTACAACCTCCTTAAGCCTTTTCATTTGCTTGTTTAGGAAATGGCTCCCTTTTTCCCTCGTACTAGCGCTACGACTGCCATTCTCATGAAATAAATTTCCCTCGACAACCAAAGCCGCTTGATTCATCGTCTTAAGGCAAAGTTAGCCACTGAAAGATGTGTTTATGTGGTCATCAAGTAAGAATTAAAGAATAGAGAAACCAGCAAGAATCAAGAGTTGGAGCTCGTGATGAAGGATAATTGTGGACTATGAAATAGCTGGAGGTTGTGCCAAGACATATAAAACACCCTCTGTAAGGATATTGACCGTTATATTACCCAACTGGTCGAGACTTAGTCAAAACAAGAAAAAAAGGAGAAATTAGAGACCTCCCAAACCACCATCGTGCAACTCTCCACTGTTAGCAGCACTAACAATACAAAGCTCACCGAAAAGAACTCAAAATTTAAATGGACTAATGAGTGTGAGAAAAGTTCAACACCATAAAGGAAAAGCTCGCAACGATGCCCGAACTATTGTTGCTTGAAGAGGGACAGGACTTCGCCATTTATAGTGACGCTTCAAATGAAGGTCTAGAATGTATGCTCATGCAAGATGGGAGGGTGATTGCGTATGCTTCCAGAAACTAAAACCATATGATCAAAATTACCCAACCCATGGTTTGGAACTCAGCACAGTGGTGTTAGCACTGAAATATGGAGACGATATCTTTACGGTGCAAAATGCGAAGTATTTACTGACCATCAAAGCCTCAAGTACCTATTTTCACAAAAGGAGTTAGACATGAGGCAAAGACTATGGATTGAGATTCTGAAGGACTATGACTTAACAATAAGCTACCATCTGGGAAAAACAAACAAGGTGATGATGCTTTGAATAGAAAGAGTATGGGTATGATGACCCTAGCTACACTATCAACAAAACCATGCCTTAGGGAAGCAATCAAACTGAGCCATGATCAAGACCCTTCATTCGAGGAGCTCAAAGCACAAGTTGCAGAAGGGAAGACACATGATCTATAGGTAGATCGAGACGACGTACTGTGGATGAAAGGGCGACTATGTGTACCGGACATCAAAAACCTCTGACAAGAAGTGATGTCTGAGGCACATCAAAATTTACAATCCATCCTGGTAGTACAAAGATGTACAGGGACTTGAAATGTATGTACTGGTGGAACCGAATGAAAAGGGATGTCACAGAGTTCGTTGCTAGGTGCTAATGTTGTAACACGGTGGCGGATCCGGATCCCACTTCCCGGGGCGCAGCGGAAAAACAAAAATTTTCCCGGAAAGTGTTCAATACATTAATATAAATCTACAAACATACATAGGGTGTTCATAGATTGCTACCTTGCTGGCGTCTAGGCGCCTGGCTCCAACCAGATTTACAAGAAAAACTGGCTCTTCACGGTAGGCGGTGGTAGATCCTCCAATCAGGTCCACGATCGGATTCAATCTTCCTCCAATCAGCCTGCACTAGAAAGCTGATGGATTTTGGCACGATCGGAACACCTCTTCACGATGGCCAGAACAAGTCCGGCGAGGGAGCGGCGGCGCGTGAGAGGTGGCGCGACCGAGAGGGAGGAGAGGTGGAGTGGGGCGGCCGTGTGTGATAGATGGAGGCTAGGTTATGAGTTGTCTCTTATTGTAATGAAGCCCTAAGTCTATTATAATTAGACTAGCAATGGACTTGGACCGGCCCAACGGGCCCGGGTCCAAATGACGATATCCATCACTGCGACTTCATTACAACTCCGATCGCCGATCAGATCGGACCGATCGACTCAGTTTCCAAAACTGAATATTATGATGTGAAAAACCATTTTTCAGATACCTAGTCCAAAATGACGGTTTTGCCCCTCAACAGTGGGAAATCGCAATTTGACCCCTGTTGACTTTTAGAAAGTCGCACTCCCTAAAATCCTCTTCTTATGCTCAACACATTGAGCTCAGTTTCCGTGCGGGAATCATGAATCCAGTACTTGTGTGACCTTCAATGGTTCAGGGATATAGCTAGCCGTGGGCCCACAACCATTACGGCTCCGAAATCACAATTTCGGACTTGCCCAACGGATCATGGTAAAGCGCCTAGCAACATCACGCCATGATCCCCTAGGTATCACTGATAGTGCCTGCAAGAACCAGTTGGTCGTGGTTAGCGTACAGTACGGTCCTTTCAACACATATATCCCATCGAGAGTCGCTATAGATCCGATAACCATGCATACATCTTGGAGATCGAATAGTGACATCGCGAGTGTTACTAGGTAAACCCATTTACCTAAAACACTTCTAGTACTCTGGCCAGAGATTTATACACTATTATCCCCTCAGATAGCATATGATATCCACGCATGAGAGCGAGCGGTGAATCCTCGACAACGAAGCATCGACTCCTACATGCATCGGGATCTCACACAATCCCGCCGCCTAATGACCCCAAGTGAGTCGGCAAACGGCTCAAAGTGAGATGCCTATCATGTAGAGTCTCAATGACGTTTCGAGTCGTGAGGACTAATCAGTACAACCAAGACCTCGGACTTATCCACTAGACAAATGGTAACCACTTGGAAAGTCCGAACGAGGATAGTTCGATAGATCACCAGGTCACTATCCATCTGCATGCTCAGAACATCACAATGTTCCCTACAATGAAACATGGTATTTCGCATCGCAGATGCTAGTCTTCCTACATGCATCGGGATCTCACACAATCCCGACCGCCTAATGACCCCAAGTGAGTCGGCAAACGGCTCAAAGTGAGATGCCTATCATGTAGAGTCTCAATGACGTTTCGAGTCGTGAGGACTAATCAGTACAACCAAGACCTCGGACTTATCCACTAGACAAATGGTAACCACTTGGAAAGTCCGAACGAGGATAGTTCGATAGATCACCAGGTCACTATCCATCTGCATGCTCAGAACATCACAATGTTCCCTACCAATGAAACATGGTATTTCGCATCGCAGATGCTAGTCTCAAGCTCGGGCGGCCTTATCCTCATTTTGACGGCCCAATCGACTAGGAACGTATTCAGAATGCACAGTGACTATTAGATGTGTTTCATGATAGCCGTCATACCACTATCACATCTAACATACACTATGGTGCATTCTAGGTTTTTATCAAACACAATTTTTAACATTATATAGCATAACGAAAATAAAGAACGCCATAAAGAAATGCGAATATCATATATAAAGATCGTTTCATACAAGAGTCTATAAACCCACACGCCACAAGTTGGCTAGTTGGGCATCTACTCTAACAGCTAAATATGTCAGCAGGTCAAAGGTGAACATCAAAGACCTAGAGGACTCCTTCAACCACTGGAAATTTTGGAGTGGAAGTGGGAGCATGGATTTCGTAGTTTGTTTAACGAAGACAAGACAAAGTCACGAATGAATATGGGTAATTGTACACAGACTCACAAAATCTGCACACTTTCTCCCTGTTCATATGAATTATGGTCTGGACAAGTTGGCCACCTTGTACATGGATAACATTGTACAATTGCACGAAATTCCAGTCAGTATTCTGTCCGATAGAGATCCAAGGTTTGTATCCCGTTTTTGGAGGAGCTTCCGACAAGAAATGGGAACTAAGGTGACTCTTCACCCTCAAAATGATGGCCAAACAGAGAGAACCATTTAAACCCTAGAGGATATGCTACAGGCTTGTACCCTAGACTTCAAATTGGAGCGAACATTTACCCGTAGTTGAGTTTGCATACAACAAATGCTACCATAGTAGTATTGGAATGGCACCATATGAAGCCTTGTATGGGAAAAAATAGCACTCACCACTTTACTGGGACGAGATAAGGGAAAAGGTCGTCACTGGACCTGAACTTGTTCAAGTAACAGTGGATAAAGTTACCATAATAAAAGAGAGCTTAAAGGCTGCCCAAGATCGACAAAAGAGGGGCTGATCTCAAGAGGCGCCCGACGAAATTTTAAGTGGTATAGAGGGAATTCGTCAAGATTTCACCAATGAAAGGAGTCATTCGATTAGATAAGGCGGGGAAATTAAATCCTCGATATGTTGGACCTTTTCAGATTCTCAAGAAATTGGGTACGCTAGCATATAGACTAGCATTACCACCTAACATGGCTAGGATTCACAATGTGTTCCACGTCTCCCAGCTTTGATTACATATCCCACACCCAAGTCACATACTAGAAATTGAACAACTTCTGATCGAAGGGAACTTGGATGAAACGTTAACGTATGAAGAGGTCCCTATTCGGATTGGGATACCAAGGACCAAGTTCTAAGGAGGAGAATGTTGGCATACAATGGCGGATCCGGATCCCGTTTCCCGGGGGCGCAGCGGAAATCAAAAATTGCACCGAGAAACTTCAATGCATTCAAATACAATTCTATAAACATTCATAGGGTGTTCATAGAATCGTTACCTTGCTGGCGTCTAGGCGCCTGGCTCCGACCAGTTTCACGAGGAAACCGGCACTTCAAACGGTAGGCGGCGGTAGATCGTCAATCAGGTCCATGACCGGAATCAAGACAACTTCGTCAGCCTACACTAGAAGGACTGACGAATTCAGCACGGACGGAAACTCCTCAGCGCGGTGGCCGGAAAGAGTCCGGCGAAGGGGCGGCGGTGCGTGGCCGACGTGCGGTGGTGCGTGGGGAGGCGCGGCCGAGGGAGAGGAGAAGAGGTGGGGGGCGGCGGCCAAGAGCTAGGGTTGTTGCAAGAGTGTGTCTCATAGTTGCCCTAGGTCTAATTAAATAAGTGATGGGCTTGAACCGTCCCAATGGACTTGGGTCAGGCCCAGGTCCATATGAACATTCGGTTCATTTAAATCACTGCGGTTTCATCATAACTCCGATCGACGATCAGATCGGACCGATAGACTTAGTTTCCAAAACTGAACATTATGATGCGAAAACAATTTTTCAGACCACCTAGACCAAAATGACAGTTTTGCCCCTCAACTTTGGGAAATCGCAATTTGACCCCTGTTGACTTTTAGGAAGTCGCACTCCCCAAAATTCTCCTCCTATGCTCAACACATTGAGCTCAGTTTCCATGCGGGAATCATGAATCCAGTACTTGTGTGACCCTCAATGGTTCAGGGATACAGCTAGCCGTGGGCCCACAACCATTGTGGCTCCGAAATCACAATTTCGGAATTGCCCAACGGATCATGGTAAAGCACCTAGCAACATCGCCCCATGATCCCATAGGTATCACTGATAGTGCCTGCAAGAACCAGTTGGTCGTGGTTAGCGTACAGTATGGTCCTTTCAACACATATATCCCGATCAGATCAACGACCATTGGTAAATCGAGAGTCGCTAGAGATCCGATAGCTATGCATACATCTTGGAGATCGAATAGTGACATCACGAGTGTAACTAGGTAAACCCATTTACCTAAAACACATCCAGTACTCTGGCCAGAGATTTATACACTATTATCCCCTCAGATAGCATAGGATATCCACGCATGAGAGCGAGCGGTGAATCCTCGACAACGAAACATCGACTCCTATATGAATCGGGACCTCACCCAATCCCGCCGCCTAATGACCCCAAGTGAGTCGGCAAACGGGTCAAAGTGAGACGTCTATCATGTAGAGTCTCAATGACGTTTCGAGTAGTGAGGACTAATCAGTACAACCAAGAACTCGGACTTATCCACTCGACAAATGGTAACCACTTGGAAAGTTCGAACGAGGGTAGTTCGATAGATCACCAGGTCACTATCCATCTGCATGCTCAGAACATCACAATGTTCCCTACCAATGAAACATGGTACGTATTCAGAATGCACAGTGACTATTATATGTGTTTCATGATAGCCATCATATCCACTATCACATCTAACATACACTATGGTGCATTCTAGGTCTTTATCCAACACAATTGTTAACATTATATAACATAATGAAAATAAAGAATGCCATAAAGAAATGCGAATATCATATATAAAGATTTTCATATACAAGAGTCCATAAAACCCACACGCCACAAGTTGGCTAGTTGGGCATCTACTCTAACAATCTCCCACTTGCCCTATAGCCAACTACTCATCAGACGCAGTCCCATTGTTTCGTGATGTTTTTCAAATAACGGTCCTGGCAAGGGCTTTGTAAGTGGATCAGCAATGTTGTCCGCAGAGGCGACTCTCTCAACTGCTATGTCACCTCTAGCCACAATATCCCGGATTATGTGGTATTTCCTCAGTATATGTTTGGATATTTGGTGAGACCTAGGCTCCTTTGCTTCCGCAACGGCACCCGTGTTGTCGCAGTACACCGGGACTGGACCAAATCCATCAGGAATGACGCCCAACTCTTGGACGAAATTCCTTATCCAAACTGCCTCCTTAGCAGCAGTTGATGCTGCGATGTATTCAACCTCAGTGGTTGAATCCGCAATGGTGTCTTGCTTGGAACCCTTCCAAGAGACAGCCCCACCATTGAGCATGAACACAAATTTAGAGGTAGACTTCGAATCATCCACGTCACATTGGAAGCTAGAATCAGTGTAGCCTTCCAATTTCAGTTCACCATCCCCATAGACCATGAACATATTCTTAGTCCTTCGTAAGTACTTAAGAATATCTTTCACAGCTTTCCAATGCATTTGGCTGGGGCTGGCCTGGTAGCGGCTCGTGACACTCAGAGCATATGCGACATCCGGTCTAGTCGAGATCATGCCATACATAATACTACCTATTGCCGAGGCATATGGTACACGTGCCATACTCTCTATCTCCTCATCAGTCTTTGGACACATAGACTTAGATAGAGTGACCCCGTGGCACATAGGTAGGTGTCCTCTCTTGGACTCTTCCATAGAGAACCTCTTAAGTATGGTATCGATGTAGGTAGCTTGGGTGAGTCCGAGCATCCGCTTAGATCTATCCAGATAGATCTGTATTCCAAGAATATAGGATTCTTCACCCATGTCCTTCATCGAAAATCTACTAGACAACCATACTTTAGTTGATTGCAGCATTCCTACATCATTCCCAATGAGTAGAATGTCATCAACATAAAGTACGAGGAATGTCACAGCGCTTTTAACTACCTTCTTATAGACACATGGCTCCTCGGGATTCTTGATGAAATCAAATTCCTTAATTGTTTCATCGAATCTCAGGTTCCAACTTCGCGATGCTTGTTTGAGACCGTAGATCGATCTCTGAAGCTTGCATACCTTATGCTCGCTTTCAACAGATGTGAAACCCTCAGGCTGCGTCATATAGATCTCTTCCTTAATGTTTCCATTAAGGAACGTAGTTTTCACATCCATTTGCCATATCTCATAGTCGTACCATGCGGCTATGGCTAACAATATTCTAATTGACTTGAACATTGCGACTGGCGAGATGGTTTCATCATAGTCAACACCTTGCCTTTGAGTGTAACCTTTCGCGACCAGTCGTGCCTTGTAGGTCATTACCTTACCATCAGGCCCAGTAGGTGCGGGAGACTCACCTGGTACTTCGATTGGATCTCGAACCTCTTCGAGTTCTACTATTTTGCCCTTTCTATCATGTAGAAATTCCCTTTCCATAAAGGTGGAATTCCTAGAAACAAACACTTTTGTTTCGCTCGGATATTAGAAGTAGTATCCAATGGAATTCTTTGGATACCCAATGAAGTAGCATAAGATGGATCTCGTATCCAGCTTATCTCCCATTATCTGCTTCACGTAAGCAGGACATCCGCAAATCCTCATAATGAGTACTTGGGTGGTTTGCCCATCCATATCTCCTATGGAGTCTTATCCACTGCCTTGGTGTGGACATTGTTCAACAATATTACCGCCGTTTCGAGCGCGTAGCCCCAAAACGAGGTAGGAAGTTCAGTGAAGCTCATCATAGATCGAACCATGTCCAACAAGGTCCGATTACGACGCTCCGCTACACCATTGAGCTGTGGTGTGGCCGGAGGGGTCCACTGTGCGAGAATCCCATTCTCTTTTAGATATTCTTGAAATTCAGCACTCAAGTATTCGCCACCTTGATCAGATCGAAGTGCTTTAATACTTTTGCCTAATTGATTTTCTACTTCAGCCTTGAATTCTTTGAACCTTTCAAAGGATTCAGACTTGTACTTCATTAAGTACAAGTACCCATACCTAGAGTAATCGTCGGTAAAGGTGATGAAGTATGTGTGATCATATTTAGTACCAATACTAAACGGGCCGCACACATCAGTATGGATCAAATCCAATAGGCCTTGAGCACGCTCACCCTTGCCTTTGAAGGGTTGCTTGGTCATCTTACCCTTAAGACAAGATTCGCAAGTCGGTAGGGAGTTAATGTCTGACATATCAAACAGGTCACTCCTAACTAACTTGTTCATCCTACTTAGAGAAATATGACCTAGCCTAGCGTGCCAAAGTTGTGCTGGGTTCAAGTTATCGTGTTTCCGTTTAATCGTTGTTGTATGTGCTTCGACATCGCGAGTTGGAACGTCTTTTAATTTTAAGGTGTATAAATCGTTTTCGCGTTCCCCAAATCCTATTAAACATTCATTCTTGTAAACATTGCAAATCGAATTAGCAAACATACAAGAATATCCATCACTATCAAGCATAGAAACAGAAATAATGTTCTTTATTAATTCGGGAACAAATAAAACGTTTCTCAACAACAACTTAAAATCAGAAGACAGAAATAAGTAAACATCTCCTATAGCTATTGCAGCAACTCTTGCTCCATTGCCAAGCCTCAAGTGGGTCTCACCCTCTCTAAGACGTCGGCTTCTTGTCATCACCTGCAAATCATTGCATATATGAGATCCACATCCGGTATCAAGTACCCAAGAAGTCGAATTAAGAGACATATTTATTTCAATATAGAACATACCCTTCGCAGTTCACAACTGCTCGAGGTACTTCTTGCAGTTCCTCCTCCAATGCCCAGCTTGTGGCAGTGGTGGCAAAAATCCTCGCTCTTGTTTGGTTTAGAAGCCTTTGACTTTGGCTTCTTGGCGGACTTCTCCTCCTTCGCAGGAGCAGAACGCTTCTTGCTCTTGCGTCTGGGTCCCCTCTTCGCAGAGGAAGAAGAACCCAGAAGGAGGACGGGTTTGTCCTTCTTTATGGTCCCTTCAAACACTACAAGCATGTTAACCACCTCTTCAAGGGTGGCTGCCAGCTTGTTCATGTTGAAGTTGACCACAAAAGGGTCAAATGCAGCGGGTAGCGAGAGGAGAAGTACATCCACCGACAG
>KV019093.1:45168-68202 GCA_001598015.1 Dorcoceras hygrometricum | reverse complement strand
AACCGAATCACAAAAACCTATCGCATACACCTAACAAATTGGGCACGGCTCTCGATCATCCCAATCATCAGATAATCTAATTAACATGCATAAATTAAATAATCCTATTATTTATCGCAAAATCATATTTTAATCATAAAATCGCATTTTATAATAAAATCGTATTTTGTCGATAAAATCAAATTTTAATCAACAAAATCATATTTCATTATAAAATCATATTCTATAATTAAAATCACATTTTACTAATTTTAATTATATCATATTGGACTTAAAACAATTTTAGGCCCAAAAATCTCAAAATTTCAAAATCGATCAAAACGGGCCCGACATCGTATACCGGCCCGAAAACTTCACGGGCTGCCCGGGACAGGCCCGAACAAAACCCTAGAAGAAATCAGCCGTCACGACATCGCCGGAGCATCGTCGGAGCGGCGGCCGCCGGCGGCGGCGCCGCCACGAAAAATCGCGCGCGCGGCGCAAGGCCACGCATGCGGCCGCGACAAGCGCGGCGCTCCATTGCCATCGTGCGCCATCACGTGGCGCACATCGGTCGGCCACCATCATGCCACAGCGCCCATCAAGCATCGCACAGTCCGGCCAGCATGCGACCAACCTCAGCCCCTCGCGCGACCAATCGCGCAACAACTGGCGCACGAGCCGCGGCCAGAACATCGGCCGCGATGGAAGATTGCACGGACGGCATCGCATATACCAGCCATGGCCCAGCCCTTCGTCGTGCAATCACGCACGAGACAGCCGCAATCGTTTGCCAAAGCAACGGCCAACTCTCGGCCGCCAAGCGCGGCAAGCGCGCTACGATCGCGTGCACATGTGTGCGCGAAAATGGGAGGGGCGCCGCCATGAGCGGCGGCGCCGTGGCGGCATGCAAAATTTTGATCTTCGATCTGAAATTTCAAGATTAGACACAATATGGCATAATCGTATTGATCAGATCCGAAAGCCTTGGCTCTGATACCACTGTTGGGTGGCCGCGGCGGATCCGGATCACGCCTCCCGGTGAGGCAGCGGAAGAACAAATATTAATGCCGGGAGACGATCAATACGATAATAAAAACATAGATCTATGACATTCATAGGGTGTTCAGATGACTACCTTGCTGGCAACTCGTGCCTGGCTCCGACCAGTTTCTCGAGGAAACCGGCACTTCACGGTAGATTGCGGTAGACTACGTCAATCAGGTCCATGACCGGAGACGGGATTCCTTCGTCAGCCTACACTAGAAGGCCTGACGAGATCGGCTCCGACCAGTTTCTCGAGGAAACCGGCACTTCACGGTAGATTGCGGTAGACTACGTCAATCAGGTCCATGACCGGAGACGGGATTCCTTCGTCAGCCTACACTAGAAGGCCTGACGAGATCGGCGTGGACGGATTCTCCTCGTCAAGATTGGCCGGAACAATTTTCCGGCGAGGCGGCGGCGGCGGGAGGCTTGAGGAGAGGGGGCGGCGGCTTTTAAGCTCTAGGGTTAGGGTTGGTGGAGTCTAATTGTATGATTAATGTCTAAGTCTATATTAAATAGACTTGGTGATGGGTTTGGATCCGGCCCAACGGGCCCGGGTCCAACGGATGAACATTCGGTTCATCCCCATCACCGAGACTTCATCGTAACTCCGATCGCCGATCAGATCGGACCGATCGACTCAGTTTCCAAAACTGAATACTATAATCTGAAAAACCATTTTTCAGAACCCCAGTGCAAAATGACCGTTTTGCCCCTCAACAGCGGGAAATCACGATTTGACCCCTGTTGACTTTCAGGAAGTCGCACTCCCCAAAATCCTCTTCTCATGCTCAACACATTGAGCTGAGTATCCGTGCGGGAATCTCGAATCCAGTACTTGTGTGACCCTCAATGGTTCAGGGATACAGATAGCCGTGGGCCCACAACCATTGTGGCTCCGGAATCACAATTCCGGACCTGCCCAACGGATCATGGTAAGAGCGTCTAGCAACATCGCCCCATGATCCCCCAGGTATCACTGATAGTGCCTGCAAGAACCAGTTGATCGTGGTTAGCGTACAGTACGGTCCTTTCAATCCATATATCCCGATCAGATCAACGACCATTGGTAAATCGAGAGTCGCTATAGATCCGATAGTTATGCATACATCTTGGAGGTCGAATAGTGACATCGCGAATGTAACTAGGTAAACACATTTACCTAAAACACTTCTAGTACTCTGGCCAGAGATTTATACACTATTATCCCCTCAGATAGCATAGGATATCCACGCATGTCTGCGAGCGGTGAATCCTCGACAACGATGCATCGACTCCTACATGCATCGGGGTCTCACCCAATCTCGCCGCGTGATGACCCCAAGTGAGTCGGCAAACGAGTCAAAGTGAGACGCCTATCATGTAGAGTCTCAATGACGTTTCGAGTCGTGAGGACTAATCAGTACAACCAAGACCTCGGACTTATCCACTCGACAAATGGTAACCACTTGGAATGTCCGAACGAGGGTAGTTCGATAGATCACCAGGTCACTATCTATCTGCATGCTCAGAACATCACAATGTTCCCTACCAATGAAACATGGTACTTCGCATCGCAGATACTAGTATCTAGCTCGGGCGGCCTTATCCTCATTTTGACGGCCCAATCGACTAGGAACATGTTCAGAATACACAGTGAGTATTAGATGTGTTTCATGATAGCCGTCATACCCACTATCACATCTAACATACAATTTAGTGTATTCTAGGTCTTTACTCAATGCAATTATTAATCATCATACAACACAATGAAAGTAAAGAATGCCATATAAGTAAATGCGAATATCATATATAAAGATTGTCATATACAAGAGTCTATGAACCCACACGCCACAAGTTGGCTAGTTGGGCATCTACTCTAACAACTGCGAGAGAATCCCATTCTCTTTAAGATAGTCTTGAAATTCAGCACTCAAGTATTCATCACCCCGATCGGATCGAAGTGCTTTAATACTTTTGCCTAATTGATTTTCTACTTCAGCCTTGAATTCTTTGAACCTTTCAAAGGATTCAGACTTGTACTTCATTAAGTACAAGTACCCATACCTAGAGTAATCATCGGTAAAGGTGATGAAGTATGTGTGATCGTACTTAGTACCAATGCTAAGTGGGCCACACACATCAGTATGGATCAAATCCAATGGGCCTTGAGCACGTTCAGGCTTTCCCTTGAAGGGTTTTTCAGTCATCTTTCCTTTGAGACAAGACTCACAAGTCGGTAGGGAGTTAATGTCTGACAAATCAAACATGTCACTCCTAACTAACTTGTTCATTCTTCTTAGAGAAATATGACCTAGCCTAGCGTTCCAAAGTTGTGTTGGGTTCAAGCATCGTTTTTCCTTTTAATTGTTGTTTTGTGTGTTTCCACATCGCGAGTTGGAACTTCTCTCAATGTAGAACATACCTTTTGCAGTTCGCAACTGCTCGAGGTAATCCTTACAGTTCCTCCTCCAATGTCCTCCACATCGCGAGTTGGAACTTCTCTCAATGTAGAACATACCTTTTGCAGTTCGCAACTGCTCGAGGTAATCCTTACAGTTCCTCCTCCAATGTCCAGGCTTGTGACAGTGGTGGCAAACATCCTCATATTTGTTCGGCCTTGAAGTCCTTTCCTTGGGCTTCTTGGCGGGATTTCCCTCCTTCGCAGGGGCGGAACGCTTCTTACCCTTGCTTCTGGGCCCCTTCTTCGTAGAGGAAGAAGAGCCCATAAGGAGGACGGGCTTGTCCTTCTTTATGGTTCCTCAAACACGACCAGCATGTTAACCACCTCTTCAAGGGTGGCTGCCAGCTTGTTCATGTTGAAGTTGACCACAAAGGGGTCGAATGCAGTGGGTAGTGAGAGGAGAAGCACATCCACAGACAAATCGTGTGGAAGTGTGATATCAAGGCTCGCCAGCTTTTCAACGAGCCCAATCATACGAACCCCATGCTCGCGGACCGAAGTCCCATCGCGCATGCGGCTCGTCATAAGCTCCTTGACAGTGGTGAATCTCTCATGTCGAGAGTTCTCCCCATACAGCTCTTTGAGATGAAGATGTATGTCAGCAGCATACACGGTCTTCTCAAAGCGCCGCTGCTTTTCGTTTGACATCGATGCCATCATATAGCATCGAGTCTTAAGCTCGTCATCCCATCATTTGTTAAAGCGTAGTAAGCTCCTCAGGGCTGACGTCGGCAGAGGCTTCCTTCGGAGGGCTCTTCTCTAACGTGTAGAGAAGTTTATCCGAAGCCAATACAATATTGAGGTTTCGAAGCCAGTCTTGGTAGTTCAGACCAGTGAACTTCTTGCTATCCAGTATAGCAGCAAGTGGATTTTTGATCGAAGACATTTTATAAGCAGTTTATACTGAAGAAAAACAGACATGCATTACTAATTATATATGAAAAACGCTAAGACATAAAACAAGGTCATTTAGTTTTATGAATTACCCTCCCACTATTTTAACGATTTCACCACCCTCTAATGAAATCGGGAAAGCAAGTTTCCTTAGTGGGTACACAGAGTCCAATCAAGCGATCATGGTCCCGAATAATATCAGCCAACCATGACCCTCAAAAGGTAGAGTCCAATTGCAACCAGTGCAACCACCATGTATTCACCTCACGTCCAGTAAGGGCCCAATAATATGACGCCGTTTACTATCACGTGTCAAGATGACCCATCAATGTTGAGTCGTGAAGGATAGAAGGGAGTTCCAACCGACTCACAACAATTGTCAATGGCGTGGACAGCTTTCCGGCATACATAACCCCCTCAATAATATGAGCCGGGCCATGTATGCAGGTAGCATCGGCGTACACCCATTGTTGATGGAAGGTAGGGGTATTTAAACAGATTTAAATTCCCTTTAGTTTATCGAATAAACTTTTAATATTGATATTAGTTTTAAATCGTATTTAAAACGAGGGATTTTATTTTCGAAAATTTGGTCTCATGCAATTTTAAATCACAATTTAAAAACATGCGGATTCAACATATATCAAATATATAAATAACTTTGGGATGATCGATCGCGAGAGCTATGCGGTTTGTGGGTGCCAGTCACGGACCTGGGTCCAGTCCTAGGTGAAATGCAATATGCAATGCAATCCTATTACAATTGCTTCTGGTTTTACAGATATTCGGTCTTCAATATCTTTGATCGTCATGTCCACCGTCTTCACATTGTCCTCCCACTAAATCTAGTAATTTACATTTAAATTTCCATGACAAGTAAGGGATACAAATTTGTAGGGGTGGGAACAGGCCACAAACAGACTCACTTTATGATATCAATAATATATTACAACCGAAATCGCAAAACCTAAAGCATACACCTAACACGTTGGGCACGACTCTCGATCATCCCAAACATGCAATCAATCTAATTAATATGCATAAAATTAAATAATCAAATTATTTACCCACAAAATCATATTTTAATTACAAAATCGCATTTTATAATAAAATCGCATTTTGTCGATAAAATCATATTTTAATCAACAAAATCATATTTTAATTATAAAATCATATTTCATAACTAAAATCATATTTTGCAATTTTAATTGCATCAAATTGGGCTTAAAACAATTTTAGGCCCAAAATCTCAAAAATTTCAAAATCGACATCGGCTTTCAAAAAAAAAAAAAATTTAGAGGTTTAGTATGTTTCACTAGCAATACAGCATAAAAATTGAACAACGACGTCATGTCACTCTTCTTAGTTTGGGAAATTCATGAGAAGACCTCACAAGCCTTCTTTTTCTTATAACAATGCACACAAATCTGAAAAGGTTTCTACTGACTTAAATTGTTATAACTGTGGTCGATCAGGGAACTTCGCAGTAGATTGCAACAGGCCCAAGAAGGAGGACAGATCTAAGAGAGATGAGAAGAGGTCCACTGAACGATCCAAAGAAAGATCCACAGAAAGAAAAAGGACCAGATATGAGAAGAGGACCCACAATAGAGATGATCATAAAGTGCTTGTTGCTGAAGAGAGTAACAAGAACTGGGAGGATTCAGATTCGGAGACTACCTCAAGCAGCTCATCTAGCAAAAACGAGCAAGAAGAGGTTCATTGCCTGATGGCCAATCAAACAACAGATGATGAGGTATTTGATTTATCCAATACTGAATTACACGTGAGGACCTTATCAATGCACTAAATGAAATGGTCCATGAGTACCGTAAGTTGTCTCAGACATTCGAGGAGATTAAAGCTGAAAACGGATGTTTGAAAAATAGCTCGGTTGAATCAAGCACTGCTCAGCTTGAGGATACTGACAGTTTACAAACAGAGTTAAGTAAGCTGAAGATCGAGAATGATCTTTTGAGAACCAAGTCCTGTGATCTCTCATCTGAGAATGAGCGATTAAGTCAAGTGATGAGCTCCTGGACTAAGTCTTCTGTTTCCTTGGGAAAGCTGCATGAGACCCAAAAGCCTTTGAATGACAAATCTGGCTTAGGGTTCAGTGTTGGTGAAAGCAGCTCTGGGGAAACATGTACTCAGTCAGATCTGGCCTATGACAAGTTCAAGAAGATGAATTTTGTCAAAGCCAGTGTGATAAACGATGCATGTTAGTCGGTGAAGTACGATGATCAGATCTCACCAGAGCGAACCGTAAGGGAGAACAAGGTATTGGTTATACCATGTTGGCGACAATGGCGGATCCGGATCCCGTTTCCCGAGGGCGCAGCGGAAATCAAAAATTGCCCCGAGATACGTTCAATACATTCAAATACAATTCTGTAAACATTCATAGGGTGTTCATAGAATCGTTACCTTGCTGGCGTCTAGGCGCCTGGCTCAGACCAGTTTCACGAGGAAACCGGCACTTCAAACGGTAGGCGGCGGTAGATCGTCAATCAGGTCCACGACCGGAATCAAGACACCTTCGTCAGCCTGCACTAGAAGGACTAACGAATTCAGCACGGACGGAAACTCCTCAGCGCGGTGGCCAGAACGAGTCCGGCGAAGGGGCGGCGGTGCGTGGCCGACGTGCGGTGGCGCGTGGGGAGGCACGGCCGAGGGAGAGGAGAAGAGGGTGGGGGGGGGGGGGGGGCGGCCAAGAGCTAGGGTTTTTGCAAGAGTGTGTCTCATAGTTGCCCTAGGTCTAATTAAATAAGTGATGGGCTTGAACCGACCCAATGGACTTGGGTCAGGCCTAGGTCCATATGAATATTCGGTTCATTTAAATCACTGCGGTTTCATCATAACTCCGATCGACGATCAGATCGGACCGATAGACTTAGTTTCCAAAACTGAACATTATGATGCGAAAACAATTTTTCAGACCACCTAGACCAAAATGACAGTTTTGCCCCTCAACTTTGGGAAATCGCAATTTGACCCCTGTTGACTTTTAGGAAGTCGCACTCCCCAAAATCCTCCTACTATGCTCAACACATTGAGCTCAGCTTCCTTGCGGGAATCATGAATCCAGTACTTGTGTGACCCTCAATGGTTCAGGGATACAGCTAGCCGTGGGCCCACAACCATTGTGGCTCCGAAATCACAATTTCGGACTTGCCCAACGGATCATGGTAAAGCGCCTAGCAACATCACCCCATGATCCCCTAGGTATCACTGATAGTGCCTGCAAGAACCAGTTGGTCGTGGTTAGCGTACAGTACGGTCCTTTCAACACATATCCCGATCAGATTAACGACCATTGGTAAATCGAGAGTCGCTAGAGATCCGATATCTATGCATACATCTTGGAGATCGAATAGTGACATCACGAGTGTAACTAGGTAAACCCATTTACCTAAAACACATCCAGTACTCTGGCCAGAGATTTATACACTAATATCCCCTCAGATAGCATAGGATATCCACGCATGAGAGCGAGCGGTGAATCCTCGACAACGAAGCATCGACTCCTACATGCATCGGGACCTCACCCAATCCCGCCACCTAATGACCCCAAGTGAGTCGGAAAACGGGTCAAAGTGAGACGCCTATCATGTAGAGTCTCAATGACGTTTCGAGTAGTGATGACTAATCAGTACAACCAAGACCTCGGACTTATCCACTCGACAAATGTTAACCACTTGGAAAGTCTGAACGAGGGTAGTTCGATAGATCACCAGGTCACTATCCATCTGCATGCTCAGAACATCACAATGTTCCCTACCAATGAAACATGGTACTTCACATCGCAGATGCTAGTCTCAAGCTCGGGCAGCCTTATCCTCATTTTGACGGCCCAATCGACTAGGAACGTATTCAGAATGCACAGTGACTATTAGATATGTTTCATGATAGCCATCATATCCACTATCACATCTAACATACACTATGGTGCATTCTAGGTCTTTATCCAACACAATTGTTAACATTATATAACATAATGAAAATAAAGAATGCCATAAAGAAATGCGAATATCATATATAAATATTGTCATATACAAGAGTCTATAAAACCCACACGCCACAAGTTGGCTAGTTGGGCATCTACTCTAACAGAGAAAAATCCCATTTGTCAAGTTACAATGGCCGAATCATACCGAGAGAGAAGTCACTTGGGAACTGGAAGAAAATATGTGGGTGCATTACGCTGACCTCTTTGAAAACAAAGTTATATCAAGTTTCGATGCTGAAAAACTTCCAATAAGGAGGAAGGGATCCCACGATTTTTAGATTTTGTATATTTTTTTAAAATTGTATAGGACGAATTTTGATATATCATTATGGATTTCACACTCGTATATATATCAAGATGCATATATTGAGATATAAGATAGAGATAAAAGATTTAAAATATAAAAAGATTGTGATTGTAATCCATCTGCATCAAATCAATTCAAGATTTCAACCTATCCAAAATTCAAATCTAGAAGATCAAGATATCAAGTGCTCTTCAAACTCTTCCATTCCCCTACAAATAGGCTCTCAACCACTTAGAAAAATACACACCAAAATACTACTCCAAACTTTCTAATATAGCCTACAGAATTCTTGAGCGATACGCTGTTGAAATTTGAGTGGAAGGGAAGAGTGTTTTGAGGATCATCCATGTCCACCACGTTGATAACTATAAGTAGGATTTTGCTTGAAAATCTAAGAACGTTGTTTGAAAGATCCGGTCATGCATGTTTCCTTTGACCTATATTTTCATATAATAAAATATTCTAAGCACTGTTATGATTCAACATGGATATGGGTTAAGAATCCTTGAATATGTATGGCCCTACACGATGGGTATAAAACAGTTATACGACCCCTACACGAAGGGTATGAAACCGTTATATGGCCACGCCCCCTTAGAGGAGTAAGAGACTGATCAGTAAACCATAGCAAATAAGGTGAAATATCTGTACTATATGTTATGTTATGTCTTGTCTTGACATTTATGATGTTTTGAAAAAAATATATACTTGTACATATTATATGCCGATAGTCCCCTGCTTGCTGATTGTTCCCCAAAAATTTATCCCCTATATCTCTCCCTAGATAAAAGCAAAGAACAGGTCGAAGAGAATGAATAAAATATGTATTGTAAAACGCTTTCACGTGTTTTATTAGATATTTTGAGACTTCAGAGACACATAAACAAAACATGTTATTTATGATTATTTTATGAAAAATACTGGTTTGGTTTACACTGTACTACGAGACTTGTTGCATTATGATTTTTTGTTTTACAATGCTGGTGTCCTACGCTCCGGCTTGGGGCGTGACACCCGTAGTCTCCATGTCTTCTTGTCGATATGTCATCTTTACTTAGTGTTGCGACTAGAGGAACTTCGTCTATAGATGTATATTTACTATATTTCTGAACATTAGCGCCCGACCTCCTTAATCTGATGAAGTGAAAGACTTCATGTGAGCCTTTTTCTGTTGGTTCCGGAGCTGCACTGAAAAGTACAACTCTAAAATGTCTCTCCTTAAATATTCATTATTTGCCTATGTCTCGTATACTGCTTCTTGGATCCACTATGGTAGAAGTGATATTTCCAAAAATCCTGTAGACGTGGTATAAACTGCGGTAAGAGACCCAAAATCATACCATAACTTGACATCTTTTGGATGAGCATTAGGCCTCATCCAAATCCTTGGATATTTTCCTGTTATATCAACCCTACATGTTGCTGGATTAATTCCTATCTTGTATTTCAATTTTTCCCACTTTTTTTGGTAAACCTGAAAAGGAGAAAGTACAATCTCGTTAGTGTGAACCTTAGTTTTTCCCTTGTCAGGTTGAGGTCTAAGGTTGATCTCTTCCTCTTCAATCCCCAAGGCGGAGGGTTGACTTGAGGACTCGGGAAAAGGATCAGAAGTCTCAATTTTTTCTTGGACCGACTCATCGCAAGATGTTCCTGACTTACCACTTTTGCTAGGGGTACTTGAATCCCTGCTCCAGGTGTAGTGCCATGTACTTTAATGTTCTCCATTTTAAAAAAGCAATGGATTCTGTATGGCCTGGAGGATTGGCCTTTGTATTACATACCACAGCTGTGTAAGCCTATAAACATCCTATATTCAATCAGATACTATGCTCTTATCAGCTTGTTTTAGCCTGCTCGCGATTTTTTGAACTCGTTTTGAAGCATTTCAAGGTGTTCCTCAAATGTCTCTGCATTTTCATGATGGCATCAACATCAGCACTGTCCATCTCTTGTTAGAAAATCTGGAAGAATATTTTCATGATATTTACTAAGCACAATATAAAAGATATAATTTTGACATAAAGCTGCCATATTATTATTCTAGCTTTCTCTGGTTTATATTCAATTTATTTTTTAAGAAAGCTTTAACTAGATTGTAATCAATTTTCAAAGTAAATTTTTTTGCATGTAAAAATAAGGGCCATTTTTCAAAAGTTCTTTTTACTACATAAAATTCCGTTTCACTGATATGCCATCATATGACCTCTGCTTAGGAGAACAATCTACTATGATATCTACATGGTTGTTCTCTATCTGGGGTGCTTTGTAAGAACCGCTGCGCACCAGTGATCACTAGCGTCAGTATATAATACCAATTAATCATCATCTTGAGGGATAGCCATCTTCGGTAGATTCCTGCAAATTTCTTTTAAATGAAGTGTTATTCTGTCCATAAAACTCTTTTATCCTTCTTTAATAATGGACTAAACACTTTTCTATATTTTGCTAGATTATCTATAAATATTCCAGCAAAAATAACAACTCGTAAGAAACTTTGAATTTGTTTCTTACCTTTCAATTTCTCCAGAAAATTATGAAACTTTTCCACGATGTTGTTTTGCAGAATTATTCCCGACTCATCGATTTCTACTTCGAGGAATTCGATTTTCTTGTAGCAATAACTGCCTTCAGAGAGGACAAGTCCTTTCTTGCAAACTTTATAAAATAATTCTAAATGTTTCACGTTCATCCATATTTTTAGATGCTATTATAATATCATCAATATGGAGAAACATAAATCCAAGATAATCTTTGAATAAATTATCCATTTGTCTTTGAAATATTTGGGTGCGTTAGCCAATCCCATGGGAAATACTTCCCAAATATAATGGTCTTGTGGTGTGGAGAAAGTTTTAAACTTTTTACTTTTTTCGTCCAAGGGTATTTCATAAAATCCAGGTTTACAGTCGAATTTGTGAGGAGTAGATTACTCGACACAATTAATGGCTTGATCGGATCGGTTTAGAGTGTTAAACGTGAGTTGATCTGTTGCAGCGAGATGAGTTGATTTTCGTGACCTGAGTTGACCAGCGTGACCTACGTTGACCATCGTGAGATGAGTTGGATATCGCGAACTGATCTGGCGTCCGTAAGCTGAATACAACATCCTATGCTGAATTGGAAGGGTGCGATCTGATATGAGTCTTCTAAGCCGAGCAGCGTTGAGTATATTCAGAGCTGATAGTGTGACCTGATTTTTCGTAGTGCGAGATGGCATTGTAGCTGATCTGAACTGCTATCAGTTTGAGTAGTAAGGCGTAAGCTGGATTCAGCTTTGGGAGTTACGCAATGTTCTGAGCCACGTAGTGAGATTATGATTTGTACTGTGTTTATTTGTGAAATCAGCTTAGGCGTAACGTAGTAAGATTAGGATTGTGCTGTGTTGATTTTTGAAATCAGCTTAGGCGTAAGCTGAGTGCGAAGAGTAGGTTAGGTGAGAACTGCTTTGTGACCTTTGTTTTTGACGTGAACAAAATGGGAGGTCATTTTGGTGCGAGTTGATCTTGTTCTTCTGTGCTGGAAGGCACGCGAAAGACGATTGTGCACGAGAGCTGAGTAGTGAGCGAGAGCTGACCTTTGTCTATGAGCGTTATCTGTTGGATGCAAGAGCTGAACTTTGTGCTAGAGCTGAACCACGTGCTAGAACTGAACCGCGTGCGAGAGCTGAACTGCATGAGAGAGCTGATCTGTGATGATGATCTATTTTATGAGCGTGATCTACTTGGTGAGCGTGATCTGATATGAGAGCATGGTATGTATTGAGAGTGTGATCTATCTTGCGAGCGTGTCCTACTAGTGGGCATGTTCTGTCTGTGGACACGAACTGTTTGGAGCGAGAGCTGAATTGAGTATGCATGCTGAGTTGTATACCTAAACTGAATGCAAAGTGGATGCCGAGCTGTTGGTCCGAAAATAGGATCAAAAGGATAGCCAGCGCTGATTTGACAAACAGTAAAAATTTTGCGCTGCTATAAACGGAGCTGCAATAGCTCGATGTTCTTGAACACATAAAAACTCACCAGAAGAGCACCGGAGACAGATCTGGTATGATTTAAAAATCATGCGGAAAATACCAGAACTGAATCCTATATTTTAAAACAACTCAAACAGATTTATGTAAAACATAAATCTGTTCGAGACTTGCAAGTGCTAGTGTGCTAACTGTGTATGCGATAATGCTAAGTGCTGAATTCTGTTTATGCGTATAATGCTAAAGTAATAATGCGAGTGCTGAATACTGGAAACGTGTATGCGTGCTAAAGTAAATCGAATGCTGAATGAATAAAGAACATGATACAGCAGGTTTGTTTCTGGAAGTTCGGACCTCAATGTCCTACATCTCCCCTTCTTCCACCTCGGAAGGCTCCACTAGAAGATTTGATCTTACAACTCGTGTACAGACCCAATCCCACAACCAGCAGCTGTGAGAACTCCTAGACTCCACAAATGCACACCAGCCTCAACTGTGTGACTGACTACATACACATGAGTTTTACGTCATCGTGCTTGGACGGGAACTGTTGAAACGTTTTGAGATTCATTCACCAAAGGATGTGAATGAATCTCTGTGTGTGAGATTGTTACAATGAAGCTCTCAACTCTCTGTTTCTCACACACTAGGGAAATGGCTCTACACAAGCTAATTAAAACTCAGAAATCGACTCTCGTGAAGGCTCCTCTCTAATGGCGGTCGATTGCTTCGTCTATCTGTTCATTTTCCCTCTGTTGTTGTCTTCTATTGATTTTCTTTTCTGTGCAACAACTCTCTCACCAGCGTCTTCTCGTCAACCTTCTTCAATGGCGTTGCCTTCGCATATATAGCCTCTGTTTGAATTTAGCCGTTAGACTGTAGATCCAATTCTTTTCTGCGCTTGATACGGCTAATTTGTCTTCTTTCCATTCCCGTGCAAACTTCCTCTGTAAATTGTACTATTTCCCAGAATAGTACAAATCTTGTTCCCTTGAATTGAGGCAATTTGCACGACTAAATCTCAGCCATTGATTCTTTCCATCTTGAGAGTTTTTGCCATTTGAATTGCGCTCAGCAGTTGACATCCAGCTCTCGTAAATCGTCAACTGCTTCGCTGCTGATTCAAGTCTACTGCTGCTTTGCGCTTCTGCTGAATCTTCAAATACTGCGACTGGAATCTTGCGTCTGGATTGTAACTCTCCATTACATCTGCTTTCTTGCGACTGGATTCCATGTCGACTGGATATGCAAAGCTTGTGACTGGATTCATAGCAATAGCTGGTTTATTGAAGCTCTCGACTGGATGTGCTGTTGCTTGCGTCTGGTTGTCCAGCTGGTGGATTCAAATGCTTGCGACTAGTTGTCAACGCAAAGAGCATCTGCTGAATCGCAAGGGCAAAACGCTGTCGTATCAACTTATGTAAACGATATCGTTTTGCTATCGCTATCTCCAAATATCATCTGCTGGTGAACAGTAGTTTGCGACTGGATTTCCTCCTCTACGACATCGCTTCTCTCTTGCGTCTGGATGTACAAGCTACCTGCTGGTATCTTGCGACTGCTGGACTCAAACCATCTGCTGATTATGATGACGTCACCGATGACGTCATCAACGCTAAACCATCTGCTGATTCTTTAGCACGACGTCGCTTCATCTCTTTCACTTCTCTTCTCATCTGCTGATAGCTTCCTGCTGATCACTGTAGCTTCCTGCTGAATGATGACGTCACTGCTGATGTCATCTACGCTTAGCGCTCCAGCTGATCTTTATCGTTCCAGCTCCAGCTTGCGACTCTTATTAGCTTCTTGAATAGCGACTGTCAATAGATTCATCAACAGTACTTATAATTGGAATCTTCTTCTTCGATTTATCTCTCCAGCAGACTTCTCAATTCCTGTTCCAGCTGATTCACTTCGCTCTTTAGCGCTTGCAGCTGGTTGTCATCGTTCCAGCTGGTTTACTATGCTCCAGCTGGTTCAACTTGGCCTCCGCCTGATTACGAACAGCTGATTCAACTTTGGACGTCTCCATTGCTAATCCAGCTGCCGATTCCATGAACACCAAAACAACTGCTGAATCTTTATATTGTGAACCATCGGCTGGACAGATTCTTCGACTGTTCATCATCTTCTTCGCTAGCTAGAATCTGTACACTCAAGTAGAATTGTTAGAAACAGAATAACAGGTTTTGTGTAATTCAAAACTTAATCAGGATCTGTCAAAACAGATCCATCAATCTCTCCCTTTTTGATTTACACAAAACCTTAAATAAGTGATGCATGTTCTAACAATTCTCTCCCTTTTTGTGGGAATCAAAAAGAGAGTGAACTGCTGGTCTCCCCTATATTTAAAACAGAAAGCTCTCCCTACACTGTTACAACAAAAACAGCGTAACAACAGGAGTTTTAGATTTGAAAAACAAAAGCAGCTTTGGGAAGCACCGAATGCAAAAGCTGTATGATTTTCAAAAGCGAAACTGATGCATAACTCAAAATTATAAAAGACAGTGACGCCACTCTCCCTGTCTTTTATAACATGAGCTCAAATCATTTTTAAAAGCAAAATTTTGCATCAGCTGGAAACCGCAAAACAGAACATTTTAAAACTCATCAGAGCATACAAATATTTCAAATGAACAAGTGCTACTGAGTTACTTAAATATGAAGAACCAGTAAACAGAGAACAGCTCAGATTTTTCGTTCTTCTATCTCGTCCCATGTGCTTGTCACTGAGCCTCGCTCCAAGTGATCTTACAGCACAACGAAAATAGAAGCTTGGCATCTGCCCGGGACTTGTGCATCCCGACAGTTCATCAAGCGAAAAACCGGTTCTATATTAAAACAGATTAACTGGTCTTCATAAATAAGCTTCTCAAAATATTAAAAGCCTTAAAAAATATAGCACATGTGTTTTAAAAATAGTGCTCGTTCAAGAACAACCTGCTCTGATACCAATTGTTGGTCCGAAAATAGGATCAAAAGGATAGCCAGCGCTGATTTGACAAACAGTAAAAATTTTGCGCTGCTATAAACGGAGCTGCGCGTGCTAAAGTAAATCGAATGCTGAATGAATAAAGAACATGATACAGCCGGTTTGTTTCTGGAAGTTCGGACCTCAATGTCCTACATCTCCCCTTCTTCCACCTCGGAAGGCTCCACTAGAAGATTTGATCTTACAACTCGTGTACAGACCCAATCCCACAACCAGCAGCTGTGAGAACTCCTAGACTCCAAAAATGCACACCAGCCTCAACTGTGTGACTGACTACATACACATGAGTTTTACGTCATCGTGCTTGGACGGGAACTGTTGAAACGTTTTGAGATTCATTCACCAAAGGATGTGAATGAATCTCTGTGTGTGAGATTGTTACAATGAAGCTCTCAACTCTCTGTTTCTCACACACTAGGGAAATGGCTCTACACAAGCTAATTAAAACTCAGCAATCGACTCTCGCGAAGGCTCCTCTCTAATGGCGGTCGATTGCTTCGTCTATCTGTTCATTTTCCCTCTGTTGTTGTCTTCTATTGATTTTCTTTTCTGTGCAACAACAACTCTCTCACCAGCGTCTTCTCGTCAACCTTCTTCAATGGCGTTGCCTTCGCATATATAGCCTCTGTTTGAATTTAGCCGTTAGACTGTAGATCCAATTCTTTTCTGCGCTTGATACGGCTAATTTGTCTTCTTTCCATTCCCGTGCAAACTTCCTCTGTAAATTGTACTATTTCCCAGAATAGTACAAATCTTGTTCCCTTGAATTGAGGCAATTTGCACACTTAAATGTCAGCCATTGATTCTTTCCATCTTGAGCATTTTTGCCATTTGAATTGCGCTCAGCAGTTGATCCAGCTCTCGTAAATCGTCAACTGCTTCGCTGCTGATTCAAGTCTACTGCTGCTTTGCGCTTCTGCTGAATCTTCAAATACTACGACTGGAATCTTGCGTCTGGATTGTAACTCTCCATTACATCTGCTTTCTTGCGACTGGATTCCATGTCGACTGGATACGCAAAGCTTGCGACTGGATTCATAGCAACAGCTGGTTTATTGAAGCTCTCGACTGGATGTGATATTGCTTGCGTCTGGTTGTCCAGCTGGTGGATTCAAATGCTTGCGACTGGTTGTCAACGCAAAGAGCATCTGCTGAATCGCAAGGGCAAAACGCTGTCGTATCAACTTATGTAAACGACATCGTTTTTCTATCGCTATCTCCAAATATCATCTGCTGGTGAACAGTAGTTTGCGACTGGATTTCCTCCTCTACGACGTCGCTTCTTTCTTGCGTCTGGATGTACAAGCTACCTGCTGGTATCTTGCGACTGCTGGACTCAAACCATCTGCTGATTATGATGATGTCACCGATGACGTCATCAACGCTAAACCATCTGCTGATTCTTTAGCACGACGTCGCTTCATCTCTTTCACTTCTCTTCTCATCTGCTGATAGCTTCCTGCTGATCACTGTAGCTTCCTGCTGAATGATGACGTCACTGCTGATGTCATCTACGCTTAGCGATCCAGTTGATCTTTAATTTTCCAGCTCCAGCTTGCGACTCTTCTTAGCTTCTTGAATAGCGACTGTCAATAGATTCATCAACAGTACTTATAATTGGAATCTTCTTCTTCGATTTATCTCTCCAGCAGACTTCTCAATTCCTGTTCCAGCTGATTCACTTCGCTCTTTAGCGCTTGCAGCTGGTTGTCATCGTTCCAGCTGGTTTACTATGCTCCAGCTGGTTCAACTTGGCCTCCGCCTGATTAAGAACAGCTGATTCAACTTTGATGGTCCCCGGAAATAGGATCACTAAGCAAACAGGAGTTCAGAAGGGGGGGGGGGTTGGAATGAACTCCTTTCGATTTTTCTATTTCAAAAGTTCTTTTAAAAAGTTTGGATCTCAGTTATAAGCAAACTTCTCAGCCAACAAAATATGTGCGGAAATAGGCCGATTGGTTTGTGAACAATAAACTAAACGCAACACAAAATAAATGCGTAAGTAAGAGATTGAGTCGAGAGTTTGTTTCTGGAAGTTCGGATATCAATATCCTACGTCTCCCCTTCTTCCTCCTCAGAAGGTAGCACTAAAAGACTTTGATGTATGTAGCCTTTCTACAAACACCCGCTCCTGTAACCCGCAGCTACAAGAACTCCTAGCGCTTTACAACACAACTTGACGCAGAATTCGCTGCTGGTTTACAATGTTTTGAACGTTTTACGAACTTCTTAAAAGACAGTTCGTTTACAGACTCTATCAAATATATCAATGAGAACACGAAGCTAGAGACTGTAAATATCTTCTGGTATCAACAAAATGAATAACCAGAAGATTGACTCCAATGTTTATCTAATGAAGATCAAAACGAAATGTTCTTCGAGTCTTGAGCTTTTTGAAATATCAACGAAGAGAAAGCTCTGTTTCAATTTTGGCAGCGTTACAGCAAAGATAATAAGCGATGTTAGTTCTTCAAAGCCGCTGCTGATATTTATAGGCTTCGACTGCAACGGTAACATTAAATCCTCCAAAGGAAATAAATCCCGTTTGAATTACTGCCAAAATAGTACACCGTAATCTCTGCTCCACTGCAAGGTCAAACGCTCATCCACAGAGCCAATTTGTCTTCTTTCCATTTTTGTGCAAGCATAGAGAAACGGCCACTGTACACTGTACTAGTCACCCAAAATAGTACCTAACTTGTTTCCTTCATTCCAGGCAACTGTACGATCCAATAAATCTTTTCCATATAAGCAAACGATCGTATATCAAATACTTAGAGCTTGCGCCTGAAATTACTTTGGAAATCAGAACTTACATCCATCATCGTTGTCATGAACTTCGACTGGAAAAACGCTTGGAAGAATTCATCTGCTGATATGCATACGCGTTTTTCCATCTGCTGATTCCTTTAGCAATAAAACGATGTCGTGCCAACTTAATCAAGTGACGCCGTTTTGCTATCATAGAAATACATCTGCTGATAAACACAAGTAGAGCATCTGCTGGATTGACAAAGAAACGCTTCTGCTGAATCAATCCAAACGCTGTCGTTCCAACTAAACCAAACGCTGTCGTATCGCAATCTTCAACAAATAGACTAAGCAACTGCTGAAATCATATCAACAAAGTATCTGCTGAACACTTCTTCTGCTGATACGAAACAGTGCACTTCACGACGTCGTTCCAACTTATCAAAACGCTGTCGTTAACACTTCTTAGCAAAAACACTCTGAAGACTCAAAACGATATCTGCTGATCGCGACAACAACATCTGCTGATTGCTCTTGATGAATCTATCTGCTGAACTACTCAATCTGTCCAACTGCTGATTCCATATCATCTGCTGAAAACTCACAAAAGCTCCAACTGCTGATTCACAACTTGAAAACCTCAACTGCTGAAATGCTACTGTAGAAAGATAAACTCCTGCGACAACCGATTGTCCAATAGCAACTTATCTTATTTTTGTTATCACCAAAACTTATAAAAAAATATTGTTCTAACAATTTCCCCCTTTTTGGTGATGACAAAACCTTCAGCAGTCGAGACAAAATATATGCAAAAGTAAATTGCACACTATCTGCTGGAAAACAAATTTTATTAACCAACAAAAATTGTACATAGGATGTGTACAAGAATTATCAGCAAATAAACAGCAGAAAAGAAAAACTAGTCTTTTCTTCTTCTCTTCAGCGACCTTGCTTCTTTCCTTCTTCTTTCCCTGTCTCTCTCTGCTGCCTCTTGACTTTCTCTGTTAGCAGCATCAGCATTGATAACTGTTTGAACAATTCGCCGCTGAGCCATTTGAACTCTCTGCTCAAACGTTGGAGTCACTGCACTGCCAGTAATTTGAGTACCAGCAGGCTGTTGAGGTCCTCGGCTGCCACCACCTTCCCCCTTTTTGTCAGCACGGCCCCTATGAATGTAATCAACGAGCTCACTGAGCTGGGCATGAATTACAGTATGATTCTCCTGTGCCTGACTTTGAAATTCAAACAACTGGTGGGAAAGGGCTTCCTTGGTTGCCTCAGCATCCTTCTGAATATCATTCAAGCGCGAGGCCATGATGTCCACTTTTGCATTGACGTCTTGCACTTCCTTCCGAACGTCCGCCAAGCGAACAAAAATAGATGCATTTTGCGCTAATACATGCTTGCGGAATTCGTTGAAGCGAATTGTCTGGACATCATCTAAAGTGCGATTCTCCTGACGTGCCTCCTGAGATAGAGATTTAAACATTGCAGCTTGATCATTCAAGGAGTCACGCACACTTTGTTCAATCTTGTGCAGCTTCGAAGAAATATTACTTTGGGACTCGAAGAGCTGCTCTGAGAGAGTGGCTTGGAAATCAGCAAGAGTAGCTGAGAAATCTGGAAAAGAAGTCGGTTGAGAAGACTCAGTCGCATCTACATCTGTCTGATCAAAACGAAGAGAGGAAGAACTGCTGGAAGAAGAAGAGGCCTGCTGCTGCTCTAACGCCAACTGTACACTGGGAGCAACTGCAAAAGAATCCGCATACTGAGACAAAACTGAGAGAATTCAGAGAGACAAAAACTGTAGGTCGGCTTGGAGCAAAACTGAAAACTGGTGCAGCCAACTGAAAAGATCTGCAAAAACGTGTTGAACCAATCGGAAGAAGTCTCGGAGAGGCACAAAACTCAACAACCTCCACACAAACATCAGCCCAACGCTTCCTCAACATCTTGAAAAATACACTCATTGTTGGTAGAGTGTCATCGTATTGCCGCTGTTGTGGGACTTCAGTAGAAATCATCCGCTTTGGAATCTTCACCCATCTATCAGCACACAGCTCCACAGTCCATACTCCATCCACCAAAAGCATTCTCCTGATCCAGCACAACGATCGAGTGTTTGAATTTGATCTGGCAATAACAGCGCCTCGATCGCGTGGGCGTCCTTCAAGAATTTTAGAACAACTGGGCTTCGTCCATGTAAGACCAAGATTGCGTGCCTCCTTCGCCAATGCCTCTAAAAAATAAAGATAAAGGTCGGAGAGCAGCTCAATAACTTGAATATCCACAGCTGACGATCCTTGGCCAGGAGCGAAGTTTACCCGCCATGCTTCCAAAAATTTCCATACCAAAATTGTCCTATATTTCAGCAAAATATAAAACTTCCGTTGAATAGCTTCCTGAGGAGACTCAGTTTCTCCCCAGGAAAAAACCTGTTCTTCCTTTCTATACATCTCTTCAATATTTATCGAAGCCAACTTCTTCAGACTAAAAGAATTAAAGAATGTTGCGACCTCATCAATAACTTTTGCTCGCAAACTCACCAATAAATCAATATCGGCACAAATTAAAGAATAGTGCTCCTTTGCAGGATTGCCCTTGACAGGGTCTTTCTCCACCAAAATTTCTTTGCCTTTGTCATCCGCAGGAATACGAGATAGATTTTTAAGAAACCAGGTCTTCTCAGTTACGCCTGGAATCTTGATCATTTGGCCCATCTTGATCTTCGTTACTTCCATGCATGTGGAGGGTAGAGGAATATCAACTGGAATAGACAAGAGAATATCATCCAGCGACATTTTCTCATCTGCGCTAAGCACAACTTCAGCAGAGATCGGGGCCTCAAAATCCTCTACCTGCTGAACTTCATCAGCAGGAGCAACATCAACAGTTGCTATATCTTCATCCTCAGTGTCACTTGCCGTGACCACTGGACGCTCTGCTTCCCACTGCTTAACAATATCATCGTATGGAAGATCAAACCAGTGCTTTTCCTCAGTCACTGCTGGTTCAGAGGTATCAGCAGGTGCATCAGCTGCTCGCGTTTCATCGAGCACCTGCTGAATAATCAAGTCCACAGCATCAGCAGATGAGCACCTGGGCTCCTCAACATCCAAAGGCTCCACTACCAACGCCTCTTCAGCAACCTCTACCAATTCCAAAGAGGAGATAGATTTCTTCTTGAGAGACCGCTTCTTTTTGGGTACTGCTGCTTCAATATCAGCAGCAGTTCTCTTCTTTTGAAACAAGCCTTTTTCTTTCGTCTGCCCCTCGTGACCTCCTCATATTGTTCGAACAATTTCCCCCTTTTTGGTGATGACAAAACTTCAGCAGCCGAGACAAAAGATATGCAAAAATAAATTGCACACTATCTGCTGGAAAAACACATTTTATTAACCAACAAAAATTGTACATTGGATGTGTACAAGAATTATCAGCAAATAAGAAAATCTAATCTTTTCTTCTTCTCTTCAGCGACCTTGCTTCTTTCCTTCTTCTTTCCCTGTCTCTCTCCGCTGCCTCTTGACTCTCTCTGTTGGCATCAACATTGAGAACTGTTTGAACAATTCGCCGCTGAGCCATTTGAACTCTTTGCTCAAACGATGGAGTCACTGCACTGCCTTCTTTTTGAGTATCAGCAGGCTTTTGAAGACCTCGGCTGCCACTTTCCCCCTTTTTGTCAGCACTGCCCCTATGAATGTAGTTAACAAGCTCACTGAGCTGGGCATGAATAACATTGTGATTCTCCTGTGCTGAACTTTGAAATTCCAGAAGCTGGTGGGAAAGGGCTTCCTTGGTAGCCTCAGCGTCCTTTTGAATATCAGTTAAGCGCTTGGCCATGATGTCCACCTTCGCATTAACAGCATCGACTTCCTTACGAACATCCGCTAGTCCTTGAAAGATAGTAGCATTCTGAGTGAGGACAGTCTTGCGAAATTCGTTGAAACGAATGGTGTGGACATCATCGATAGTGTGGGTTTCTTGACGTGCTCCTTGAAATAGATTTTTGAAAATATCGGCCTGATCTCGCAAGGAGTCACACACACTCTGTTCAAGCTTGTGCATCCTGGAAGAAATATCACTTTGAGATGCAAAAATTTGTTCTGATAGAGCAGCCTGAAAATCAACAAACACAGCAGAAAGATCCGGAGAAATAGTCGGTTGAGAAGACGCAGTCGCATCGACATCTGTTTGATCAAAATGAAGCGAAGACGAACTATCAGAAGTCGATGAAGAAGACTGATGCTGCTCCAAACTCAGCTGAACACTAGGAGCAACTGCAAAAGAATCCTGAGATCTCTGTACACTGCGCAAAATTGTCCTATCCAACGCAATAGAGGAAAGAAACTCAGAAATATCTGTACTTGGCAACCAACTGAATAAACTCAAATCAATAAATAACTGAGCAAAAACTGAGAGAATCTGAGAGCAAAAACTGTAGGTCGGCTTGGAGCAAAACTGAAAACTGGTGCAGCCAACTGAAAAGATCTGCAAAAACGTGTTGAACCAATCGGAAGAAGTCTCGGAGAGGCACAAAACTCAACAACCTCCACACATACATCAGCCCAACGCTTCCTCAACAGCTTGAAAAATATACTCATTGTAGGTAGAGTATCATCGTATTGCCGCTGTCGTGGAA
>KV019093.1:1522-12140 GCA_001598015.1 Dorcoceras hygrometricum | reverse complement strand
CAGATGGAGGAGCTGTTTGATACCCTGGAGTATGCTCCGGGAAAGAGACTGAAGTTGGCAGTGCTGCAGCTGCGAGATGATGCTCAGCGCTGGTGGAGGAGTACTTCGAGGATGCTTCGAGATAGTGGGACGATGCTCACTTGGATGTTTTCTGCGAGGCCTTTCGACGCGAATACACCCCAGAGTCCTACTTCGCTAGTCGGGAACGTGAGTTTGACAACCTGAAGCAAGGTGATATGCGTGTGGCCGAGTATGCGAGGCGGTTTTCTGCGCTTCTAGTGTACATGCCAGCTGTGGCGAACCAGGAACGAACGAAGAGGAACAAATTTCTGAAGGGCTTGAGACCTGATCTGTATCGAATGGTGCTGTCTGGGTCCCCTGCGACTTTCATGGATGCTGTGAAAAATGCAGTGGACATTGAGGAGAGTTTGATGGATCCTGAGGCTCTAGTGCATCAGACGACCGCGCGTGCTTCTCAGCCAGCTCAGGCGGTGTCACAGTCGTATCAGTCTCCGCAAGGATCACAGCAGTCGAGTCGCCAGCAGTTTAGACCTAGAGGGAAGCAGTTCAAGAAGAAGGGTCATTCGAGTTATTCTGGTTCCGTGAGCTCTGGTTCTGGCAGTGGGTCTGGTAGCGGTTCTGGAGGCGGATTCTGTAGTCAGTGCGGAGGGAGGCATGAGACATCGCAGTGTCGAGGAGTCCGAGGACTCTGCCACCTTTGTGGTCAGCCGGGGCACTTCGCTAGAGCGTGTCCTTCGATTGGAGGGCGGTCTACTGGTCAGTCGCAGCAGGGTTCCGCTAGTGGTACTTCTCAGCGACATCAACCTTTTGTTCAGTCCCAGCGATCTGGTTTTCAGCCTCGTGAGCCGTCACGTTTTGGAGGACCTTCCCGACCCCCATTCCAAATTCCCCAGCAGGCGCAGGCGAACGCCTTGACAGGAGATCAGGCTGAGGAGACTCCGGGCATGGTGATTAGAGGTACATGCTCTATTTATGATTATCCTGCGAGAGTTTTGTTTGACACTGGTGCATCACACTCTTTCATATCTGAGATGTTTGTGTTTGAGTGTGGGTTGAGTTCTTCCCCACTGTGTGATGTTGTTTCTGTGTCTACTCCTGCCGGTGTGAACCTGTGGTCTCGAGAGGTAGTAGTAGATTGCCTGATTAGGTTTGATGAGCATGTTTTGATGACCAATTTGATTGTGTTGGGGATTAGAGATTTCGACTGTATTTTGGGAATGGACGTGTTATCTAGCTATAAGGCTACCGTCGATTGCTTCCATGGTGTGGTGAGATTTCGCCCTGATACGTGTGAGAGGTGGGATTTCTACGACACGGATTCGAGGTCGAAGATTCCCCTAGTATCCGCTATGGAGATGTTTAGCCTGCTATCGTTAGGTAATGCAGGATTCATGATCTATGCACTTGATAGTTCCTAGGAGCAGCGATTAGAGTTGCGTGACATCCTCGTTGTTCGAGAGTTTCCCGATGTGTTTCCAGATGAGATTCCTGGATTCCCTCCTCGTCGTGAGATCGACTTCAGTATAGAGTCGGTGCCTGGTACCGCCCCGATTTCTAGAGCTCCTTACCGGTTGGCGCCCGCAGAGTTGAAAGAGCTGAAGGAACAGTTGACTGATCTCTTAGAGAAAGGCTTCATCAGACCGAGCATGTCACCTTGGGGAGCTCCGATTCTGTTTGTGAAAAAGAAAGATGGCACTATGAGGATGTGCGTGGACTTTAGACAGTTGAATAAGGCCACGGTGAAGAACAAGTATCCTCTGCCGAGGATTGATGACTTGTTCGATCAGTTGCAGGGATCGGTTGTATACTCGAAGATTGACTTGCGCTCTGGTTATCACCAGTTGCGAATTAGAGACGCTGATGTGGCAAAGACGGCCTTCCGGACTCGATATGGGAATTTTGAGTTTCTTGTCATGCCGTTTGGATTGACGAATGCCCCTGCTGTCTTTATGGACTTGATGAATCGCGTCTTCAGCGAGTATATCGATCGGTTCGTTATCGTCTTCAAAGATGACATCTTGGTGTACTCGAGGAGCAAGAGAGAGCACAAGGAGCATTTGAGACTTGTATTGCAGAGATTGAGAGACTCACAGCTCTATGCCAAATTCAGTAAGTGCGAGTTTTGGCTCGACAGGATTATCTTTTTGGATCACGTGATTTCGGCACAAGGAATTTCGGTAGATCCGAGCAAGGTCGAAGCAGTGCTTAACTGGGAGAGACCTCGGAACGTTTCTGAGATCCGTAGTTTCTTGGGTTTGGCCGGTTATTATAGGCGTTTCATTGAGAAGTTTTCTTCGATAGCCAGGCCTATGATGCAGTTGACTCAGAAAGATAAGAGATTTGTATGGACTGACGAGTGCGAGTACAGTTTTCAGACGTTAAAGGAGAAGTTGACTACTGCTCCTGTTTTGGCCCTACCGTCTGGCTCCGGAGGATTTGTTGTGTGCTCCGATGCTTCTCTGAGTGGTTTAGGGTGTGTTTTGATGCAGAACGGGTTCGTGATTGCGTATGCGTCTCGGCAGCTGAAGCTTCACGAGACGAGGTACCCGGTTCAGTCAAAGCCACGGCCAGCGGAATAACCTGGAAAACCTGAACCACAAACAGGCAAACAACACAACAGCCCAGAGGGACCTAGGGGTAAAACCCCAGTATGGAGAGCGACTATAAAACAGCAATGAATAGCAAAAGATATAATGCTAATGCTCTGCATGAGGGACAATGAAACAGCCGAAGGCTACAACCAAGAAAGGGAGCCAAAGAATTCCACAGCTGACAATAGATTCTGCGAAGAATGGTGGCCACTGGTGTGTGTACAAGCACACGGGAATTACCCGCTCATCTTTACACCACACCTGAATACCAAATGCATCAATAACTCAACCTGCTGTTGCCCAACCCATGAACTGTGGTAGTTAACGACTCGGTGCATGAGGGCTAATAGACCAGCAGGGAGATGAGAGTGTGGTATTGCCGCTCGTCCTCGCATTCTGGTAAGAAAACAGAGCAACAACAAAGCACGGCTACAACAGCTGAAAGGGAAATGATCATGCGTATGCAATGCAACAGCTGAACAGCATATAAAACAACAAGCAATGCACACACAGCAATGAAACATAATATCCATGCCAATTCCAGCCGTAATATAAGCTCAACATCCGTACCTCACCAGCTTCTGAGCTATAATTACCACACACAGCTGCTACAATCAAAGTCCGAGCAACACAGATCTGTCACCTGCTATATCAACACAAGCCACTGCTCAAAATCCGAAATGTAAAATAACAGCAGCTGGGAGCTACAACTCCTTCAGCGCTCTTCTACCTTCCTAATTCAACGGAAAGCTCTAACAAAGCTTAAATGTAGCATCTTTACTTACCCCAACGAAACTACTGGCACGGCAGGGAACACTTATGCTAGCAAACTACACAAGGGAGGTATCGTAGCGATCCTGCGATCCTCTTCCAGCTCCTCCAACGCTTTCTAAAAAGGTATAGAACGAAGCGCCTTAGTGAGAGGAGTCCAACGCTACCACTCTCACTCTAGTCGTAGTTGTCTACCACCGGAAATTAGGACGGATAAGGTTACTGTGAACAGTAACTAGGGTTCGCGACAAGATTTGCTATCGGGAAATATTTCTAAGTATGTGATCTGTTAAACAATCGAAGACCAAGTCTTCTCTTAAATACACTACTCAAACAGCAGATAGAAACAGGAACAGATCCACCAACAGAATCAGTTGTCACAACTACTATTCCCAATCAGCAGCTGAGATCTCACATCAGCTTTTGCCTATCGTTAATATATTAACCAGCAGTTGAATCTTTCAAACAACGCTAAAGCTAAACGGCATCGCACCAACTTAACCAAACGGCGTCGCAGAAGAACACGTCACCTTGCTACCAACAGCTGATTCACAAACCAGCAGTCACAACGCATGAGATCTCTCAACAGCTGATGTCTATCATAACCAACAGCTGATACAAAACGCTCCACTCAAAACTGTTAGAGTAGGTGCCCAACTAGCCAACTTGTGGCGTGTGGGTTCTTGTTGACTCTTTGTAAACGATATTTATTTATGAAATTCGTATTCTTTTATGGCATTCTTTATCTTCATTATTTTATAATGTTGACAATTGTGTTGGATAAAGACCTAGAATGCATCATAGTGTATGTTAGATGTGATAGTGGATATGATGGCTATCATGAAACACATCTAATAGTCACTGTGTGTTCTAAACTCGTTCCTAGTCGATTGGGCCGTCAAAATGAGGATAAGGCCGCCCGAGCTTGAGACTAGCATCTGCGATGTGAAGTACCACGTTTCATTGGTAGGGAAAATTGTGATGTTCTGAGCATGCAGATGGATAGTGACCTGTTGATCTATCGAACTACCCTCGTTCGGACTTTCCAAGTGGTTACCATTTGTCGAGTGGATAAGTCCGAGGTCTTGGTTGTACATATTAGCCCTCATTACTCGAAACGTCATTGAGACTCTACGTGATAGGTGCTTCACTTTGACCAGTTTACCGAATTAGTTGGGGTCATCAGGTGGCGGGATTGGGTGAGGTCCCGATGCATGTAGGAGTCGATGCTTCGTTGTCGAGGATTCACCGCTCGCCTTTGTGCGTGGATATCCTATGCATCTGAGGAGATAATAGTGTGATAAATCTCTGGCCAGAGTACTAGATGTGTTTTAGGTAAATGGGTTTACCTAGTAACACACGCGATGTCACTATTTGATCTCCAAGATGTATGCATGGTTATTGGATCTCTAGCGACTCTCGATTTACCAATGGTCGTTGATCTGATCGGGATATATGTGTTGAAAGGACCGAGCTGTACGCTAACCATGACCGACTGGTTCTTGCAGGAACTATCATTGATACCTAGGGGATCATGGGGCGATGTTTCTAGGCGCTTTACCATGATCCGATGGATCAGTCCGAAAATGTGTTTACGGATTCGAAATTGTTGTGGGCCCACGGCTAGCTATATCCCTGAACCATTGAGGGTCACACAAGTACTGGCTTCTCGATTCCCGCACGGAAATTGAGCTCAATTTTTTGAGCATAGGAGGAGGAAGGATGGAAGTGCGACTTCCTAAAAGTCAACAGGGGTCAAAATGCAATTTCCCTAAAGTTTGGGCTAGTTTGACTATCCTTGAAACTTGGAGGGGCTAAACTGCAATTTTGGACTAGGTGGTCTGAAAAATTATTTTCGCATCATAATACTCAGTTTGGTAAACTGTGTAGATCGGTCCGATCTGATCGTCGATCGGGATTATGATGGAGCCACGGTGATACAGTTGAACCGAATGTTCATACGGGACTGAGCCTGACCCAGGCCCATTGGGCCTGTTCAAGCCCGTCACAAGTCTATATATATGTGTGCCCTAGGGTTTGCATACAAGACTATCACAATCCTAGATTTCTAGCCGCCTCCCTCCTCTACCACACTCCTCGGCCGCCGCCCCTCTCGCCCGTCGCCGCCCGCCGCGACGCGCCACCGCCGTGCCTCATCCGTTGTCGTTGCCGTCGGACTTGTTCCGACCGTCTCGACGAGGAGATTCCGTCCGTGAAAGATTCGTCACGTTTTCTAGTGCAGACTGACGAAGGGATCATGATTTCAGTCGTGGACCGGATTCGGAGAACGACAACCACCAACCGTTGAAGTGCCAATTTACTCGTGAAATTGGTCGGAGCCAGGCGCCTAGACGCCAGCAAGGTACCAAATATGAACACCCTATGGATGTTTATTGTTGATTTATGTTATGTATTGACCGTTCTCGGTGCAAAATTTTTAAATCTTTTGCTGCGCCCCGGGAGCGGGATCCGGATCCGCCGCTGCGCCAACAGTGGTATCAGAGCTTTGGCTCGAATCTGTCAATACATAAAATTGTACCTGTATTGCATCAGAACTCAAATTTCAAATTTAAAAAAAAAAAAAAATTTTCTGCCAGTCGCCGCCGCGCACAGCGTGCGGCGCCACCGTGCGCCTAGCATGCACGCAGCGTGCGGCAGGGGATGCGCGCCTATCGCACACATCCCTGCGCCCGCTGGCCGGCGGGCATTGCGCCCGCTGGCCGGCACCCGTGCACGCACGTCGCGCATGGTGCTGCACGACACCGCGCTCCAATGTCAATACATAAAATTGTACCTGTATTGCATCAGAACTCAAATTTACAATTTAAAAAAAAAAAAAAAGTTTTCTGCCAGTCGCCGCCGCGCACAGCGTGCGGCGCCACCGTGCGCCTAGCATGCACGCAGCGTGCGGCAGGGGATGCGCGCCTATCGCACACATCCCTGCGCCCGCTGGCCGGCGGGCATTGCGCCCGCTGGCCGGCACCCGTGCACGCACGTCGCGCATGGTGCTGCACGACACCGCGCTCCAACTGCCGCCCCACCTGCGCGAGCTGTGCGCGCAGGTGGCTGCCACCGTGCGCACGCGTTGCGCACAGGGGCTCGTGCAGCGTGCAGACGCTGTGCGGGCGGCGGTGCGCCGCCGTGCGATGTTTTCAGGCGGATTTTCGACGACTGTTTTTTTTATCTCTAGGGTTGTTTCGGGCCTGTCCCGGCCTGGGGGGTTTTCGGGCAAATATTTGATATTGGGTCCTTTTTGGTCGGACCAAAATTAATTTTTGATGCGTTTGAGATTTTGGACCTAAAATTGTTTTAAGCCCAATTTGATGCAATTAAAAATGACAAAATATGATTTTATTTATAAAATATGATTTTATATTTAAAATATTTGTTGGAAAATATCAAATTTGATTTGATTATTTTATTTCTGTCAATTATTTGAATTGAGTATGTTTGGGATGATCGAGAGTCGTGCCCAATGTGTTAGGTGTATGCTATGGTTTACAAATTTTGGTTGTAATATTGTTGATATCAATTTCAAAGTGGGCCTGGTTTATGGTCCGTTCCCACCCCTTTAAAATTGTATCCATACTTGTCATGGCTATTTAAATGTAAATATTAGACTTAGTGGGAGGACTTTTTGAAGATGGTGGAGATGATGATCAAAGATATTGAAGACCGAAGATTTGTAAAACTGGAAGCTAATGTAATAGGATTGCATTTGCATACTGAATTTCACCTAGGACTGGACCTAGATCCGTGCTTGACAACCACGGATCGCATATCTCTTGCTTATCGATCATCCCAATTGTATATGCGATATATATATATGTTGAATCCGCGTTTTTAAATTTGATTTAAAATTATTGAGACCAATTTTCAAAATTAAAATCCCTCATTTTAAATTTGATTTAAAATTTATATCAAGATTAAAAGTTTATTCGATAAACTAAGGGAATTTAAATATTGTTTAAAATTTCCTACCTTCCATCAACAATGGGTGTACGTCGATGCTACCAGTATACATGGCCCGGCTCATATTATTGAGGGGGTTATGTATGCCGGAAAGCTGTACACGCCATTGACACTTGCTGGGAGTCGGTTGGAACTCCCTTTAACGTTGGCTCATATTATGGGGGACGTTAAGGGGACCGTCCATCACGACTCAACATTGATGGGTCATCTTGACACGTGATAGTAATCGGTGTCATATTATTGGGCCCTTACTGGACGTGAGGTAAATACATGGAGGTTGCACCTGTTGCAATTGGACTCTACCTTTTGGGGGTCATGGTTGGCTGATATTATTCGGGATCATGATTTCTTGATTGGACTCTGTGTACCCACTAAGGAAACTTTCTTTCTCGATTTCATTAGAGGGTGGTGAAATCGTTAAAATAGTGGGAGGGTAATTCATAAAACTAAATGACCTTGTTTTATGTCTTAGCGTTTTTCATAAACAGTCTGTAATGCATGTCTGTCTTTCTTTTCAGTATAACTGCTATTACAATGTCTTCAATCAAAAATCCACTTGCTGCTATACTGGATAGCAACAAGTTCACTGGTTTGAACTACCAAGATTGGCTTCGAAACCTCAAAATTGTTTTGGCTTCGGAGAAACTTCTCTACACGCTAGAGAAGACTCCTCCGAAGGAAGCCCCTGCCGATGCCAGTCCTGAGGAACTGGCAAAGCTGGACAAATGGTGGGACGACGAGCTTAAGGCACGGTGCTATGTGATAGCATCGATGTCCAAGGAAATGCAGCGGCGCTTTGTGAAACGTACTAAACCTCTAAATTTTTTTTTTGTTTTGAAAGCCGACGTGGAATAACATTTAATGAAAGCGATAAATAAAACCATAACTTAAGCATTAAAAATAACATCTCAACATGCGATAAAACGACTGCAAAAATCCTTAATCCACGTCTCAAAAGCTAATCATAAAAATCAGAGTACTCAAAGCTGTTTTCGGAAAAAATGAACATGATTAAAAGAAAATAACATGAAATAACTAAGCGGTCACGGGGTAACAGCCACAGCGGAGCATCAGACGTCCTTACCGCCGGTCGGAGTAATATCATCAACATTATCATGCTCACCTGCACCATATAAACCTAGTGAGCCTAAAGGCCCAGCATGCTATATCCGCTAATAACAAGGTACATATAGTAAAACCACATACAAGCACATAAGTGTATAAACATAATTTTCATGATATGCATGCATTAAAAGGCCTTAAAACGTTAAATCATGCTGTAGTCGTACATAAATCATCATAACATATGTGTTAAGGCATAGCATAATACATAACATAACTTAAAAGAACATGTGAGTCGTATCCATTAAGTGAGAGCCGTTAAATTCGATTGATCAATCTATAAACCAACGTACGTGGCGGTGTGGTTCACCCGACCTTACCTCTGGATCCCTATATGTCACACCTCTATGCTTGCCACTTCACCATGTCGTGATCACATGGATCCATAGGCTCATAATCGTTATACATTAACAGGGGATCCCCGGGCCCAGCTACCCGGCTAACTCCCATCGTTACTTTGCCCCACAACACTTCAATCCCTCAAAAAATATTTTCATTCATGCCTTAACATAATTTAAACTTTCATGATGCATGCTTTCATAAAAAAAATCATACAACTTTAAAATCTTGGCCCATTAATATATATTTAATTTCCTTAAAACGTTTCATGCTTAAATACATAACATAATACATAAATAATTAAATATATATTCATGGGCCTATGCATTATTTTCTTCGGCCCGGTCAAGGACTGGCTCAAGCGACTGGCCCACTAATTCTAAGTCACAAAGCCTCAACTCAAACTTAGAACAATCCTAAGCCCAACCCATCTTGGCCCTTTTGGGGATCGCGGCGGATCCGGATCGCGCCTCCCGGCGAGGCAGCGGAAGAACAAAATTTGGCCGGGAGACGATCAATACGATTCAATAAACAACAACAGGCTATGACATTCATAGGGTTTTTAGATGACTACCTTGCTGGCAACTCGTGCCTGGCTCCAACCGGAATTACAAGAACGCCGGCTCTTCACGGTAGACGGCGGTAGATCCGTCAATCAGGTCCACGACTGGATGCGAGACTCCTTCGTCAGCCTGCACTAGAAGGCCTGACGAGATCGGCGCGGACGTATTCTCCTCGAAAGATTGGCCGGAAAAAATTCCGGCGAAGCGGCGGCGGCGGCGGCGAGGCTTTTGGAGGAGGGGAGGCGGTGACTATTAGAGCTAGGGTTAGGGTTATTAAGTGTTGTATATTTATGAGAAGCTTAAGCCTAATTAAATAGACTTAGTCATAGCCTTGGACCGGCCCAACGGGCCCGGGTCCAACGGATGAACATTCCGTTCATCCCTATCACTGTGACTTCATCACAACTCCGATCGCCGATCAGATCGGACCGATCGACTCAGTTTCCAAAACTGAATACTATGATCTGAAAAACCATTTTTCAGAACCCCAGCGCAAAATGACCGTTTTGCCCCTCAACAGCGGGAAATCACGATTTGACCCCTGTTGACTTTTAGGAAGTCGCACTCCCCAAAATCCTCTTCGTATGCTCAACACATTGAGCTCAGTATCCGTGCGGGAATCTCGAATCCAGTACTTGTGTGACCCTCAATGGTTCAGGGATACAGCTAGCCGTGGGCCCACAACCATTGTGGCTCCGGAATCATAATTCCGGACTTGCCCATCGGATCATGGTAAGAGCGTCTAGCAACATCGCCCCATGATCCCCTAGGTATCACTGATAGTGCCTGCAAGAACCAGTTGGTCGTGGTTAGCGTACAATACGGTCCTTTCAATCCATATATCCCGATCAGATCAACGACCATTGATAAATCGAGAGTCGCTATAGATCCGATAGCTATGCATACATCTTGGAGATCGAATAGTGACATCACGAGTGTAACTAGGTAAACACATTTACCTAAAACACTTCTAGTACTCTGGCCAGAGATTTATACACTATTATCCCCTCAGATACAATAGGATATCCATGCATGTCTGCGAGCGGTGAATCCTCGACAACGATGCATCGACTCCTACATGCATCAGGGTCTCACCCAATCTCGCTGCCTGATGACCCCAAGTGAGTCGGCAAACGAGTCAAAGTGAGACGCCTATCATGTAGAGTCTCAATGACGTTTCGAGTCATGAGGACTAATCAGTACAACCAAGACCTCGGACTTATCCACTCGACAAATGGT
>KV019092.1:94738-109332 GCA_001598015.1 Dorcoceras hygrometricum | reverse complement strand
CTGATTCTTGTATGGTTTCTTGGGTGGTCGCTGGTCTTTTTGTTGGAAAGCCTGCCTCTTCAGTTGTCGCTCCTCCACAACTGCTTTCCAATCCTGATCAGCTCTTAGAGCTTTATCCACCGCTCCTCGATAATCTTTTGGTTCTACCAGTCTCACATCATGCCTGAGCGCTGGCTTCAATCCATCGACAAAATGTCGCAATTTCTCCTTGGGATCAGCTCCAATCAACGGTACAAAATAACATCCACGTTCGAACTTTCGAACATATTCTTGAACAGTCATGTCCCCTTGCTTGATCATCAAGAATTCTCTTTTCAATTCAGACCTCTTATCCTCTGTAAAATATTGTTCAAAGAACACCCGCTTGAATTCCTCCCAAGGAAGATTTGTTACATCCAAGGTAAGCTTTGCTCCTTCCCACCAGAGCATCGCATCATCTCTCAACATATAAATCGCACATCTGGATTTTTCTAAGTCAGACGTCTGGAGATACTCAAATATCACTTCCATTGATTTAATCCAGCTTTCAGCGACAAACGGATCAGTTGTGCCGCTAAACTCCCTTGGTTTCTGTCATCAAAATCGTTCTTGAGGGTCATCATTGCTGGGTCCCCTACTACTGGAGGATTGGCCATTACCTCTACCCTGCTGTTCTACCAGCAGCCTTAAAAGTTGGGCAATGCTAGCGTTGCTATCAGGACTGGATTCATCTACTGGGATATTCCTCCCTCTTCCTCGACCAGACATATTAATCTATAGCCCATAATCCACCACATAAGAACATCAGAACATGCAAGAATCAAAAATACATGCTCTAAAACATAAAAAGAAACTCACTGCCCCGAAGAGACGGTCGATGAAATCTGCTCCAGCAAGGAGTGCGTGTGTTTATCTCTGGACCATGCTCTGATACCATGTTTGTGACGCCCCGATCCCCATGGGAGTCACGAGATCAAGGAAAAAGGAAATAAAAGGAAAATAGAAGGGCTGAATAATAAATAGAACAAGCTGTATTGACTTGCTCGTAAAAAAAATCGAAATACAACAATTGGCGCCATAGAATAAACCAGACTTCATTACAAATTCAATGTGCAAAATGCGAAATCGCGATATTACAACTACTGAACTCGATATGAATCCATCTTTGTTGTAACGGATCTCAATACAGATTTGACTAAGATAAAAGACAACAAAAATAGCAAAATGCAAAATGAACATCGCGGAAACGCAGGCCTTCGATAAACACTAACACGTCACTGCTGGTTCAAAATACACCTCCCACCTGCTCCGGTGCCGACTCACCTGCACGAAGAAAGCTAGTGAGCCTAGGGCTCAGCAAGCAAATCTGAGAGTAACAAGCACAATAGGTATGTGTAAATCATAGTTTTAAAAGAAGTCATAGGTCATTATTCATCATAACTTTTGTTCTGGAAATAAATTCAAATTCCAGCGTTATCATTTTCTGGCCACCCATCTGTTGGTTTCAAGTTTCACCTGTTGTTCCTCCACCAGTTGTCGTACCTGCACCATTTTAAAAGCTAGTGAGCCTAAAGGCTCAGCAAGTAAAACCTGAGTAGTAACAATTTCATAAAACGCAGGCTGACATCTGTGCAATTCATATGTTAAGGAACTTCAATATACAATGTCATTTTCGTAAACATTTCAGTAAACATTCAATGACAGAAACAGGGGATGATAGCCCAGCTTCTCATTAACTTCAATATCATTTTCAGTTGATCATGGCATATAAGTTCTATGTGGTCCAATTTGCACTTTGATCAAAATGACTCCCGATATCAGTTTTAGCATATAGCTCATATGAAAGGGCAGTCGACATCTTAGACAACTGCTCACCCTTCTCCTTGGTGACCGTAACTATCTATGCCATAATCTAAAATAGCTTTTGTTCCTTAACAATCCTTTCTTTAAATATTCCTTGAAATTTCTGTAAATCATCGGGTTCCATCATTTTAAACACTTGCTTACCATTTTAAAACTTCTCTGAGAATTGAATTCAACCTCTGGAAACTTATAGTTAAAATGCAACTGGTTGAAAGAAAACCAGTCACAAAGAATAGTACCAGCTAAATAAACAGTACCAGTCGCAACGAATAGGAATCAGTCGCAAGACAAGAATCCAGTCGCGAGGTCTTTTAAACAAATATAAAGTGAAACGATGTCGTTGGAGTAATCAGCAGATAGGATAACAAGACTACCTGCTGCTATTTTTATGACTTAAAAGAACGACGTCGTTAGCGCATCAATCAGTCGCAAGGAAAAGCGCTAACACGATTATATAAATGAATAGTACCAGTCACAAGACTAATACCAGCTGAAATGAACAGTACTTAAAACGAATAAAGCAACTGCTGATTTATCACTATGGAATGCATCTACTGGTGAACAGTGCATCTGCTGATTTTATGTAAGCAACGCAACTGCTGGATTCTAACTAAGGAAATGCAGCTGCTGAATTTACAATAACAATGCAGCTGCTAATTCTTAACAAAGGAAACGCAACTGCTGGTTTTAACAAGGAAAGATGCACCTGCTGGTGAACAGTGCATCTGCTGAAATTTACGAAAGACGTTTGTAATATCAAAACAATGATCGCGCTACCAGCCATCGCCTATTAAACCAGACTTTATACTGATTCAAATAGCAACTACTGGTTTTCACAAAATCATCAAATCCCGATATTGTGAGACCTGGATTTGTCATTGAGAATTATCGTTGGAATGAATCGATAAATAGAGGTTCTGCTGGTTTAAGATCTCTATTGAGTGTTTGAGTTGAATTTTCGGGTTCCATTTCGTGTGTTGAACAATTCTGGAGATTTTGTATTTTTCGCATATTTGAGGTACCTGCTGGGTGGTGTATCAGCTGGTGTTGTGAGCTAGCAGCTGGTCGGTGGAAAAACCAGTCGAAGCTTGTTTTAGCGCGAGATTCTTGAAACGCCGTCGTTTGCGTGAAGTCTGGTTGCGTGGGTTGTGATCAGCAGATGTTTTAGCGTAGTTGCGTTGAGGGCTAAAACGACTGCGTTTAGATTAGTTGGCGCGACGTCATTTGGATGTTGCGTCTGGTACCAGCTGGTAGATTGCGTGTTTGTTCCTGCTGGTTGATCAGCAGATGTTGATGTCAACGTGGGTCAACATTCCTGTAGCTCGAAGATGATGCGTCGTCGTTTCGTTGTTGCGACTGGGAATCCAGCTGCGAGTGAGTTTCTACGCTATTGCTTGCTTCTGGTATTTCGCGAGAGCTAGCGACTGGATGACGTCAGTGGAGCGACGTCGTTTGAGTTAGTTGCAACGCTGCGTTTTGAGGTTGCGACTGGATCCAGCTGAGAGTAGCGTTATATTGTTTTGTTCTTGCGACTGGATACCCAGCTGCTGGTTTAGTATGCGACGTCGTTTGAGTAAGTTGGTGCGACGCCGTTTTGAGAACCAGCCGTTAGTTATTTTTAGCGATTGTTGGTGAAATCAGCTGTTGGTTCTTGCGTCTGCTGGTTTGGGAAATTGTTTGCGTCGACTGGTTTTGTCGGTGGACAATTATTTGAAGTGATTCCAGTCGTTGCTAGTGCTATTTAAGGGACTTGGTCTTCGATTTGTGATATCATTTCCCATACTTAGCAAATATTTCCAGCCTTTCGTTCCTTATTTTTCGAACCCTAGAACACTGTTCAGCCGTGAGCTTTCCGGCGATTTCCCGTCGTTCCGGTGGTGGTTTTGGCTCGTGCGAGGTAGCATTGGACTCCTTTTTAGAAGCTCTTCCAATTCATACCAGTTTTAGAAGCTGTAATTGGCTAGTCGAGGAACGTGAAGTTGCTGCCGTTCGAGTGTTGCGTCGATTTGGTAGAGCTACGTTCTGGTTTTCGGTGAGACCTTGTTCCTAGCCATAGTTTTTAATCTTTCTATGTAATTGTTGAGGTATATGGAGCAGCTGGTCGAGTGAGACTCCCAGCCGTGAGCTGGTTTAGCAACCTGTTAGATTTACGTTGTGTATGCCGTGTGTTTAACAGGCTTTTACCAGAGTCTTCGGGATTTCTCGCAGGGTTAGTTGTTGCTCAGTATAAGGTACGGATTCGAGCTTAATTTACAGCGAGATTATGGCTTGGATAATTGTAGCTGCTGGTATGTGGAATGGCCGTGCCTGCTGGTTGTGTCCTGTTGAGGATTGTGTATGCTAATTGTGTAATTGCTGCGTTGCATATGTTTATATGCTTGCATTCCCGCATGCTGCATACACGCATGGTATTCCTTTCTACTTTTGGTATTCTTTGTACCATTGTTGCATTGTTACTATTTTCTTACCAGGATGTGAGGGCGAGCGGCAATACCGCACTCTCATCTCCCTGCTGGGATCGTAGCCACCATGAGCCGAGTGGTTAACTACCACAGTTCATGGGCGAGGCAACAGCAGGTTGAGTTGTTTGATGAATCCGGTAAGTGGGTGTAGTATCATGGCGAGTGGCTCACTACCACACTGTGAACACACCCCATGGCCATTGTACGTTGTCGATGTTTCTTGGAGCTATGTTTGAGTTCCTTAGCTCCCTTGTGGGTCGAGCTTTCCATTGTTCCTTGGCGTCTCATGCATATCACCTGCATTTTATTCCTTGTTGTTATTTCTGATGTATTATTGCTCTCCGTACTGGGGTTTGACCCCATGTCCCTCCGGGGCTTGGTTTGTTTCTTTGTTGCGTTGTTTTCAGGAAACCCAGGTTCTACAGCTGGTCGTGGTTTCAACCCAGCTGGAGGTGCCCCAGGAGGTGGCTAGTGTGTCCCAGTATCATATAGTATATATATATATATGTATCAGTTAGCCAGGGAGATGCCCTGCGCTTTGTTGTTGTACCCGTAGGGGAATATGATACATGTTTGAATTATGTATGCTTTGTTGTTGAATGTTTATGATTTGGGAACTTATTTTAAGTATTGTTGTATTTTAAATTATTGCGTTTAAAACCGTCGGGCCTAAAAGCGAAAATTTTACCCACTTTTTGATAGCTTCCGCATGTGTTTATCTGTTGTGAGCACGAGGCCTGACATTTTTGATATCAGAGCTTAAACTGGGATAAGCTCAATTCCTTTGATCACACTTGAGTCTAGGCACAGTGTTGTGTGGTGCATGTGCTTGACTTATGTGACTACGTGCTGCATATTTTGTGTTATATGTTTTCTATGCTGTATCTGTTCTGTTTTTCCTTATCCTGTTGAGTGTTTTAGATGCCGCCTAGACGTCGTGGTCGTAGTAGGGGTCTATTCCAGGAATCAGGAGGACAGAATGAGGATCAGTATAGTGTGCCTAGTCATACTCTTGAGAGTAGTGGAGAGGAGGAGGCTGCAGCTCCGCCGGCTCCGGTAGAGAGAATGGATGTGGTCATAGCTCGGTTTCAGAGGATGAGTCCTCCTATCTTCAATGGTGATGAGTCGAGTGAGGACGCGGATTCTTGGCTCCATAGCGTCATACATCTGTTTGATCGAGCCCAGTATGACGACGATCTCCGGTTGAGGTTGGTGACCCTACTGTTGAGGAAGTCTGCAGAGCGTTGGTGGAGAGGTACGTCTAGTACCTTACTGGAGACTGGTGTTGGCATTACTTGGGACACTTTCTACCAGGTCTTCAGGCAGGAGTATGTCCCCGACTCCTATGTAGCTGCCCATGAGCGGGAGTTCGAGTTCTTGGAGCAAGGTTCGTTGTCTGTACGCGAGTACGCTCGCAAGTTTTCTGCTTTGTTGGCGTATGTCCCTCATGTTGCTGGCCGGGAGAGGGCCAAGAGCACCAGGTTTGTGGAGGGCTTGAATGGGGATCTGTACCAGAGCGTTCTGACAAGCAAGCCCAAGTCTTATGCTGAGGCCGTGGATACTGCTATCCACATCGAGGAGGGCATGAAGAGCCATAGTGCGCGTAGAGCGCAGGTGGCGCAGGCGGTGCAGGGTGGTAGGCCCGCTGGTCAGGGAGTTCAGTCGTCCCAGAGTTCTCAGTCCGCGCATTTTCCTCAGCAGCAGCAGCAGCAGGTAGCTCAGCAGTCTGGCCGTCAGAGGTTTCGACCCCGCGGTCAGAAATTCAAGAAGAAGTCCGGTTCAGGGTCTTCTGGTTCGGGCAGTTCGAGTAGCAGCGGCTCTCGGGCGGAGTTTTGTGGTTTTTGCGGTGGAATGCATTCTTCCACGCAGTGTGTTGGTGTGCAGGGTTCCTGCAACCTTTGTGGTCAGTATGGACACTTTGCGAGAGTGTGCCCGACAGCTGGAGCACAGCAGACCACGGCCCAGCCTCAGGGTCGTGGGGGTCAGTCTAGGGGCCGTTCGCAGCAGTTTCAGCAACCCCGGTTTGGTGAGGCTCCGCTTAGGCCGTTTCAGCAGCTTGGCCCTTCGCGTTTTGGGCAGTCGTCTCAACCTTTCTTTCCAGGACCTCAGCAGGCTCAGGTTAACGCCTTCACGAGAGAGCAGGCCGAGGAGACACCAAGCCGGGTGATTGGAGGTACATGTCTTGTCTTTGACTTTCCTGCTCGCGTGTCGTTTGACACCGGTTCATCGCATTCGTTTATTTCTGATTCGTTTGTTGTTGAGCATGGGTTGTGTACCGTCCCTTTGAGTGATGTTGTTTCTGTTTCTACCCCCGGTGGTGTAAACCTGTTCTCGCAAGAGATTTTGTTGGATGGTGTGCTGCGGTTTGGTGAGCATGCCTTGTTAGCGAATTTGATCCGTTTGATGCTTTGGGATTTTGATTGTATAGTTGGAATGGATGTGCTGTCCAACTACAGGGCCTCTGTGGATTGCTTCCATGGGATTGTGCGCTTTAGGCCTTTGTTTGGTGAGAAGTGGGACTTCTACGGCCAGGACTCGAGATCAAAGATTCCGTTGGTCTCCGCGATGGAGATGTTTAGCTTGTTGTCTTTGGGGAATGCTGGCTTTATGATTTACGCTTTGGATGCGTCTTCTTCTTCTAGTGTTCAGCTCAGTGACGTTCCCGTGGTGCGACACTTCCCCGACGTGTTTCCGGAGGAGATTCCTGGTTTTCCTCCGAGGAGGGAGATTGACTTCAGCATAGAGTTGGTGCCTGGCACAGCTCCGACTCGTGCCCCGTATCGTCTAGCGCCTGCGGAGTTGAGAGAACTCAAGGTACAGTTAGATGATTTGCTGCAGAAGGGTTTCATCCGCCCTAGTATGTCACCGTGGGGAGCGCCCATTTTGTTTGTGAAGAAAAAGGATGGCTCAATGCGGATGTGCATTGATTTCCGTCAGTTGAATAAAGCCAATGTGAAGAATAAGTACCCGTTACCGAGAATCGATGATCTGTTTGATCAGTTGCAAGGTTCTGCGGTGTATTCCAAGATTGATCTTCGTTCCGGGTACCATCAACTCAGAGTAAGGGACCAAGATGTCGCGAAGACTGCGTTTCGTACAAGGTACGGACATTTTGAGTTTTTGGTGATGCCGTTTGGGTTGACAAACGCGCCTGCAGTCTTCATGGATCTGATGAACCGTGTCTTCCGAGAGTTCATAGATCAGTTTGTGATTGTTTTTATTGACGACATCTTAGTTTACTCAAAGACTTCGAGGGAGCACAAGGAGCACTTGGAGATGGTTCTTCTGAGGTTGAGAGAGCAGCAGTTGTATGCGAAGTTTTCCAAGTGCGAGTTCTGGTTGCAACGCGTTGTATTTCTGGGCCATGTCATTTCAGCGGATGGTTCTATGGATCCCAGTAAAATGGATGCGGTGTTGAACTGGGAGCGACCGAGAAATGTGTCTGAGATTCGTAGTTTCTTAGGTCTGGCTGGCTATTATCGTCGTTTCATTGAGGAGTTTTCTTCTATAGATAAGACGATGACCCAATTGACCCAGAAGGATAAACGGTTTGTTTGGACTGAGCAGTGTGAGAACGCTTTTCAACTGCTCAAGGAGAAGTTAACTACTGCGCCTGTGTTGGCTTTGCCGTCCGGATCAGGTGGTTTTGTTGTTTGTTCTGACGCTTCGCTAAATGGATTGGGTTGTGTGTTGATGCAGAATGGTAGAGTCATTGCGTATGCCTAGCGGCAGTTGAAACCGCACGAGACTCGTTACCCAGTTCATGATTTGGAGTTAGCAGCGGTGGTCTTTGCGTTAAAGATCTGGCGTCACTACCTGTATGGCGAGCAGTTTGTGGTGTACTCCAACCACAAGAGTTTGCAGTATCTATTTTCGCAGCCTGACTTGAACATGAGACAGCGTCGGTGGATGGAGCTGCTTAAGGATTTTGACTGTGAGATTAAATACCAGCCTGGGAAGTCGAACGTAGTGGCTGATGCTTTGAGCAGGAAGGATAGTGAGATTCTTGCGTCGTTGTACATCTCTAAGGATCAAGAGCATCTTAACACTACGGGTTGGAGATTCTACCCGGCTGAAGATTGCGTGATGGTTTCATCTTTTCAAGTGGAACCGCAGATTGTTTCTAGCATTCGAGCAGCTCAGAGGACCGATCCGTCAATCCACGAGTTGAAGATGAAAGTCAGGGCTGGCGAACTTGAGGACTATTCTGTCTCGTCCGATGGTTGTTTGCGTTTCCGGGGCAGGTTGGTTGTGCCCAATTTGATTGATTTGAAGGAGGAGATCCTTCGAGAAGCGCACTGTAGCAGACATAGTGTTCATCCTGGTGCACGGAAGATGTACCATGCTTTGAAGCCGCACTTTTGGTGGGCTGGCCTGAAGAGCGATGTTGCTGGTTTTGTCGCTCGTTGTTTGAACTGCCAGATGGTTAAGGCCGAAAGGATGAGACCTGGGGGTCTGTTGCAGAGTTTAGAGGTGCCCCAATGGAATTGAGAGCACATTGCGATGGATTTCGTAACGCATTTTCCTCGTTCCAGCCGAGGATTCGATGCTCTTTGGGTAGTTGTAGACCGTTTTTCTAAGTCTGCACACTTCATTCCCTATGGGATGACCTTCTCGTTGAAGAAGATGGCGAAGCTGTACGTTGATTTTGTTGTTAATTGCACGATGTGCCTGTTTCAATCGTGTCTGACCGAGATCCGAGGTTTACTTCCAGGTTTTGGAAGAGTTTGCAGACAGCTTTGGGCACTAGATTGGCTATGAGTACCGCGTATCATCCCCAGACAGATGGCCAATCTGAGCGAACTATCCAGACGCTAGAGGATATGTTGCGTGCTGTTGTGTTGGATTTCGGAGGTAGTTGGCAAGACGCGTTGTCTTTGGTTGAGTTTTCATATAATAACAGCTACCAAGTGACGATTGGCATGGCGCCTTTCGAGGCTTTGTATGGCCGCAAGTGCAGATCGCCAGTATGTTGGGAAGAAGTGGGGGAGAAGCAGCTATCTGCCCCTGACTTTGTGCAGCAGATGAAAGATCACGTGGATCTTATTAGACAGCGGATGAAAGCTGCCCAGGATCGCCAAGCCAGTTATGCGAATAAGAGGCGTTGACCTCTTGAGTTTCAGGTTGGTGATCGTGTATTTCTCAAAGTTTCTCCGTTTCGTAGCGTGATGCACTTTGGACGCAAGGGAAAGTTAGCCCCTCGTTACGTTGGTCCGTATGAGATTGTCGAGAGGATTGGCCCTTTGGCGTATCGTCTGTTGTTGCCGTCCGAGTTATCTTCTCTACATGACGTCTTTCACGTTTCCATGTTGAGGAAGTACGATACAGATCCGTCTCATGTGCTTGGAACTGACGAGGTAGAGCTAGATCAGTCGTTGAGCTATCAGGAATACCCTTTGCAAGATCCTTGGCAGAAAAGAGAAACAGCTGAGGAATAAGACCATTCCGTTGGTGATGGTGCAGTGGAGCAAGCATGGTAGGGAAGAAGCTACTTGGGAGCTGGAGGAGAAGATGCAGCGCGAGAGGCCGCATCTGTTTGAGTAGCTGTTAAGCTATATTTTCCAGTAACTAGTAGTTTTGCTGTTTTCCTTCCTTAGTTGTTGTGATTTGTTTGCTCAGTTATCTTGAACTCTTGGCCTTGTGTTGGGCGAGTTTCTGTTTAGTTTCTTGTTGTTGCTTCGAGTTGCTGTGTTGTGCTTTCGGAATTGTTGTTTGATTTCGAGGACGAAATCCTTTTTAGTGGGGTAGAAATGTGAGACCTGGATTTGTAATTGAGAATTATCGTTGGAATGAATCGATAAATAGAGGTTCTGCTGGTTTAAGATCTCTATTGAGTGTTTGAGTTGCATTTTTGGGTTCCATTTCGTGTGTTGAACAATTCTCGAGATTTTGTATTTTCGCATATTTGAGGTACCTGCTGGGTGGTGTATCAGCTGGTGTTGTGAGCTAGCAGCTGGTCGGTGGCAAAACCAGTCGAAGCTTGTTTTAGCGCGAGATTCTTGAAACACCGTCGTTTGCGTGAAGTCTGGTTGCGTGCGTTGTGATCAGCAGATGTTTTAGCGTAGTTGCGTTGAGGGCTAAAACGACTGCGTTTATATTAGTTGGCGCGACGTCGTTTGGATGTTGCGTCTGGTACCAGCTGGTAGATTGCGTGTGTGTTCCTGCTGGTTGATCAGCAGATGTTGATGTCAACGCGGGTCAAAATTCCTGTAGCTCGAAGATGATGCGTCGTCGTTTCGTTGTTGGGATTGGGAATCCATCTGCGAGTGAGTTTCGACGCTATTGCTTGCTGCTGGTATTTCGCAAGAGCTAGCGACTGGATGACGTCAGTGGAGCGACGTCGTTTGAGTTAGTTGCAACGCTGCGTTTTGAGGTTGCGACTGGATCCAGCTGAGAGTAGCGTTATATTGTTTTGTTCTTGCGACTGGATACCCAGCTGCTGGTTTAGTATGCGACGTCGTTTGAGTAAGTTGGTGCGACGCCGTTTTGAGAACCAGCCGTTAGTTATTTTAGCGATTGTTGGAGAGATCAGTGGTTCTTGCGTCTGCTGGTTTGGGGAATTGTTTGCGTCGACTGGTTTTGTCGGTGGACAATTAATTGAAGTAATTCCAGTCGTTGCTAGTGCTATTTATAGGAAGACTTGGTCTTCGATTTGTGATATCATTTCCCATACTTAGCAAATATTTCCAGCCTTTCGTTCCTTATTTTTCGAACCCTAGAACACTGTTCAGCCGTGAGTTTTCCGGCGATTTCCCGTCATTCCGGTGGTGGTTTTGGCTCGTGCGAGGTAGCGTTGGACTCCTTTTGAGAAGCTCTTCCAATTCATACCAGTTTTAGAAGCTGTAATTGGCTAGTCGAGGAACGCGAAGTTGCTGCCGTTCGAGTGTTGCGTCGATTTGGTAGAGCTACGTTCTGGTTTTCGGTGAGACCTTGTTCCTAGCCATAGTTTTTAAGCTTTCTATGTAATTGTTGAGGTATATGGAGCAGCTGGTCAAGTGAGACTCCCAGCCGTGAGCTGGTTTAGCAACCTGTTAGATTTACGTTGTGTATGCCGTGTGTTTAACAGGCTTTTACCAGAGTCTTCGGGATTTCTCGCAGGGTTAGTTGTTGCTCAGTATAAGGTACGGATTCGAGCTTAATTTACAGCGAGATTATGGCTTGGAAAATTGTAGATGCTGGTATGTGTAATGGTCGTGCCTGCTGGTTGTGTCCTGTTGAGGATTGTGTATGCTAATTGTGTAATTGCTGCGTTGCATATGTTTATATGCTTGCATTCCCGCATGTTGCATACACGCATGGTATTCCTTTCCAGTTTTGGTAGTCTTTGTACCATTGCTGTATTGTTGTTATTTCTTACCAGGATGTGAGGGCGAGCTCATGGCGAGTGGCTCACTACCACACTGTGAACACACCCCGTGGCCATTGTTCGTTGTCGATGATTCTTGGAGCTATGTTTGAGTTCCTTAGCTCCCTTGTGGGTCGAGCTTTCCATTGTTCCTTGGCGTCTCATGCATAGCACCTGCATTTTATTCCTTGCTGTTTATTTCTTTTGTATTATTGCTCTCCGTACTGGGGTTTGACCCCATGTCCCTCCGGGGCTTGGTTTGTTTCTTTGTTGCGTTGTTTTCAGGAAACCCAGGTTCTACAGCTGGTCGTGGTTTCAACCCAGCTGGAGGTGCCCCATGAGGTGGCTAGTGTGTCCCAGTATCATATAGTATATATATATATATATGTATCAGTTAGCCAGGGGGATGCCCTGCGCTTTGTTGTTGTACCCGTAGGGGAATATGATACATGTTTGAATTATGTATGCTTTGTTGTTGAATGTTTATGATTTGGGAACTTATTTTAAGTATTGTTGTATTTTAAATTATTACGTTTAAAACCGTCGGGCCTAAAAGCGAAAATTTTACCCACTTTTTGATAGCTTCCGCATGTGTTTATCTGTTTTGAGCACGAGGCCTGACAGATATTACAGCAGAAAGAAGAACATTCGTAAACATTATAACAATGCAGCTGCTGAATCTTAACAAGTAGATACAGCTGCTGGAACATAACTCGACATTTGTAAGATCAAAACAACAACTTATGCCATCAGCCGTTGTCTATCAAACCATACCAAAGATTCAACTAACAACTACCGATTACACAGTTATCAAATTCTGATATTACCGCTACTGCGAGAAGAACATTCATAACATTTCTTGAAATGAATTCGAATCCTCAGTACATTTAAAAATTCATAAACTTTCTGGAAATCAAACTGGAAGCATCATAAACATCAAAACATCATTTTCGAATCCATATTTCTTTCCTTATCATGTCTAAATCATTTCAAACATGAACTTTAAATATATTAATAACATACAGACAAGCAGATCCATAAAAACACAATATATGCTTCAAATGGTGTAGCAAAGGATCAGCTTTTACTTGCCTTAAACAAAGCTTTACGACAACAGCTAATTCCTGCAGAAATCCTCCCTTTGAGCAACGCACGAACTCTTCTGGAATTTCTTTGAAGAACACTTTAAAACTTTTCTTTGCAAATGATGAAAATCTTACTTTGAAAACAGGTTTTTATATGAAAGGGATTAGTGGCATGCTACTTGTAAAATCAAGCATGACACACCTTTAAAATTTAGTAAAATTCCCTTCATTTCATTTTAATTTGTAAAACACCAAACCTTCTCTTAAAGAAAGAATTTCACCTCCTTAAAACATTTTCCAATCGATTTTAAAAATCCAGCTCGTGCATCGCTCCTTGGAGTCACCTGCTGGAACCAGCCGCAGCGCATCTTACTTGCTGATATCAACAATTCAGCAGACACATAACATTTAAAATTGCCAAAATGGCCCAAAAGATTAGTAAAATGCATAAATGTGGTCCTATGGATTTTGGGGCGTTACAACTCTACCCTCCTTATAGAAATTTTGTCCTCGAAATTTACGTACCAAATAAATATGGGTAAAGACTTAGCATATCAGCTTCTGTTTCCCACGTTGCTTCTCGCTCCGACTGGTTGGACCATTGTATCTTAACCATAGGAATGATACGGTTTCTTAATCTTCTAACTTCTCTGAGGAGAATTCTTTCTGATCGCTCTTCGTAGCTTAAATCTGGTGCAAAATGCATCGGCTCATAACTCAGCACATGCGAAGGATGGGGAATATATTTCCTCAAAGCTGATACGTGAAAAACATTGTGCACTGCTGACATTTGTGGAGGCAGCGCTAATTGGTAGGCGATCTCTCCCTTTTTGATTTACACAAAACCTTAAACAAACAATGCATGTTCTAACAATTCTCTCCCTTTTTGTGGGAATCAAAAAGAGTTCGAATTTGCTGGTCTTCCCATTAAAAACAAAAGCTCTCCCTACACTGTTACAACATAACAGCAGGAGTTTTAATCTTTGAAAAACAAAAACAGCTTTGGGAAGCACCATATGCAACATTATATGATTTTCAAAAACTAAACTGATGCATAACTCAAATTAGTTAAAGACAGAAACGTCACTCTCCCTGTCTTTTACAAAATGAGCTCAAATCATTTTTAAAATCTAAAAATTTTGCATCAGCTGGAATCCGCAAAACAGAACATTTTAAAATACACATCAGAGCATACAAATATTTCAAATGACAAGTGCTACTGAGTTGCTTAAACATATGAAGCACCAGTACAGAGAACAACTCAGATTTTTCTTCTTCTATATCGCCCTATGTGCTTGTCACTGAGCCTCGCTCCAAGTGATCTTACAGCACAACGAAAATAGAAGCTTGGCATCTGCCCGAGACTCGCGCATCCCGACAGTTCATCAAGCGAAAAACCGGTTCTATATTTAAAATGAATCTGGCCTTCATACACAAGCTTCTCAAAACCATTTAAAACATTAAAATCATAGCACGTGTGTTTTAAAATTAGTGCTCGTTCAAGAACAAACCTGCTCTGATACCACTTGTTGGTCCGGATGAAATTAGGATCAAAAGGAAACTAGCAGCCGCTGGTTTTAAAATGAGCAATTAAAATACGCGCTGCTAATTCTTGAGCTGCAATAGCTCGTTGTTCTTGAACATTTAAAATCATCTGAGCACCGGAGACAGATCTGGTATGATTTAAAAATCATGCGGAAAATACCAGAACTGAATCCTATATTTTAAAAACAACTCAAACAGATTTATGTACAACAAAAATCTGTTCAAGACTCGTGCTTGTGTGCTGCTGAAATGAGATGCTAAGCTGAACTGTAAATGCGAATGCTAAATACAAGCAAGTGCTGATATGTAAACGTG
>KV019092.1:79675-94341 GCA_001598015.1 Dorcoceras hygrometricum | reverse complement strand
TCTTCAATGGGCGTTGCCTCGAATATATAGCCTCTGTAAAAATTCTTCCCGTTGGAAATCTTCCAAAACTCTTCAGCGCTCCAGAAGGCTATCTTGTCTTCTTTCCATTTTAATGCAACGCTCCTCTGTAAAGTACCGACACAAGAACAGTACTTGCGTCCTTTTCTTTTGCAGGCTTCTGTCGCTTTCTCCATTTTGAATTGAGCTCAGCAGTTGACATCCAGCTCTCGCAACTCTTCGTAAATTGTCAACTGCTTCGCTGCTGATCCTTCACTGCGACTGGATCTTGCGACTGTTTGAATCTCTTCACTTCGCCTGCTTCTTCTCTTCTAGCGACTGGATTTCACAACGACTGGAAGTACTGATGCTACCTGCTGATTCCTTGCGACTGGTTGAATATAAGCGCAAAGTCTTCTTGCTGAATCTTTAACACAATAGCAAAACGCTGTCGTATCAACTTATATAAACGACATCGTTTTGCTCTCGCTAACTCCATATAGCATCTGCTGATGAACAGTAGCTCTCTGCTGAAATTCCTCCTCTACGACGTCGCTTCACCTTGCGCTATCTCAAGCCATCTGCTGAATCTCAACACGACGTCGCTTCAGCTTTTGCGCTTCACTTCATCTGCTGATTGTGATGACATCAAAGCTGATGTCATCACAACTCATTCCATATCTAGCGCCTCTTCTCATCTGCTGAATCCTCATCTGCTGAACACTGTAGCTCCTGCTGAATGATGACGTCACTGCTGATGTCATCAACAATTTACGCTCCAGCTGATCTTCATCATCTGGTGATTCTCTTTGCTCCAGCTTCATCTTGCGATACATCCAGCTTCTTGAAAGGCGACTGTTAATAGATTCATTAACAGTACTTATAATTGCGACTGCTGATAGATTCATCAGCAGTACTTATAATTGCTTCCTTTCTTGCGCCTCCAGCTGATCTTCATCATCTCGAACTAAATCTTCAGCGCGCTTCTCTTTCCTGTACCAGCTGGTTCACTTTGCTCTTTAGCGCTTGCAGCTGATCTTCATCATCTGCTACTTCTCTTCGTTCCAGCTGGTTTAACTTTGGCCTACGCCTGATTACGAACAACTGAATCGACTCTGGACGTCTCCATCGCTAATTCAACTGCTGATTCCATGAACGCATCAAACCAACTGCTGAACATTTATTGTGAACCAACTGCTGAACATTTCTTCGATCTGAAATCTGCGCACTTAATTAGAATTGTTAGAAACACAATAATAGGTTTTGTGTAATTCAAAACATAATTAGGATCTGTCAAAAACAGATCCAACAAATTTTTCTCATGATCCTTCAGCTGTCTAGATGCGTATGAAATAACTTTATGATCCTGCATCAGAACAGCTCCTAATCCCATCTTAGACGCATCAGTGTATATTACAAATTTTCCCTCATCAGTTGGCATTGTCAGCACAGGTGCTTCAATCAGCGCTTGCTTCAATTTGTCAAAACTGGTTTGACACTCTTCTGTCCAGTTATACTTCACTTGCTTCCTTGTTAAAGTGGTCAGAGGAACAGCAATCTTTGAGAATCCTTGGATAAATCGCCGATAATATCCAGCTAAACCCAAGAAACTCCTTATTTCTGTAACATTCTTTGGTGCTGGCCTGTCGCGAACCGCTTCAACTTTAGCAGGGTCGACTTCTATTCCATCCCTAGAGATTATATGGCCTAGGAACGATACTTTCTCCATCCAGAAATCACACTTGCTGAATTTAGCAAACAACTGCTTGTCTTTTAAAATCTGGAGCACGATTCTTAAATCTTGAACATGGTCCTGCTAGGTCTTAGAATAAAATAAGATATCATCAATGAATACAACTACAAACTGATCTAGATATGGTTGAAAGACCCTATTCATTAAGTCCATAAATGATGATGGAGCATTTGTAAGTCCAAAGGGTATAACCAAAAATTCGTAATGGCCATATCTAGTTCTAAAGGCTGTCTTATAAACATCAGTTGCCTTAATCTTCAATTGGTGATATCCAGACCTTAAGTCGATCTTAGAAAATACTACTGACCCTCTCAACTGGTCGAAAAGATCTTCTATCCTAGGTAATGGATACTTATTCTTAATCGTCAATTTATTTAACTCGCGATAATCTATACACAATCTCATACTCCCATCCTTTTTCTTAACAAACAAAACAGGGGCTCCCCATGGAGAAGTAGTTGGTCTAATAAATCCTTTCTCCAACAGATCTTGTATCTGTTCTTTCAATTCTTTCATCTCTGTTGGAGCTAGCCGATATGGTGGTCTAGATACTGGAGCAGCTCCTGGAATTAGATCAATCGAAAATTCCAACTCCCTGTCCGGTGGCAATCCTTGGATATCTTCTGGAAAAACTTCAGGGAATTCATTTGCTACTACTACGATTGACAGTTGGGGTCTAACAGTCGCTGTTAAGGAGGATATGATTGAAGGAACTTTATTAACATGTTTGGCCAAAAACTGGAATGGCTCTTTTCCTGGTGGGTCAACAGCTACTGCTCGTAATTTAAAGTCAATTACTACCCCATACTTAGTTAGCCAATCTATTCCCAAAATCAAATCAAACTCTGGCATTGGCAACACAATTAAATCAGCAGTAATCTTATGCCCTTGAAGTTTAAGTTCTAAACTTCTAAACAGTTCGTGTGATACCAGCTTTTCTCCTGATGGTACCGACACACAATAACCTATAATTACTTGTTCCGACTGGATTAACAATTTCTTAATAAACTCAGCAGAAATGAATGAATGCGTAGCTCCTGAATCTAACAAAGCTAGAGAAGTAAATCCAGCTATCATAATTTCACCTATAACCACTGTTGACTCTGGAGGAGCTTGATCAGCCGTCATCACATAGGCTCTGCTGGTCACCAGCTGCTTAGACTTTGGACAATGTTTTAGAATATGTCCAGGCATTCCACACTTGTAGCTGACGTTTTGTCCAAGTCTGCATTGTCCCAAATGAGGCTTTTGACATTTAGGACATAATGGCCTATTATTACCAGCAGGAACGGAGCTTATAGGTTGAATCTGTAGAGGCTTTTGCTCCTGAGGCCTTTGCTGGTTCTTTTTCTGTTTCTTAAATGGCCTCGGGTCCTTCTGCTGAAAGGCTTGTCTCTTTTGTTGCCTTTCTTCATCAAGATCTTTCCAATCTCTTTCAATTTGCAGGGCTCTATCCACTGCTTCCCTGTAAGTCCTTGGCACTGACAGCCTCACATTCATTTTAAACATTGGTTTCAACCCTTCTATGAAGTGACTCAATTTCTCTTCTGGGTCACTTCCTATCAGTGGCACGAAATAGCACCCTCGTTCAAACGTCCGCACATACTCCTGTACGGTTGAACTCCCTTGCTTGAGGGTCAAAAATTCCCTCTTCAATTCAGATCTTTTTCCCGCTGTGATGTATTGCTCGTAGAATACTCTCTTGAAATCTGCCCATGAGAGATTCAGCAGATCCACAGACAACTTGGCTCATTCCCACCAAATCATCGCGTCTTCCCTTAGCATGTAGATAGCGCACCTTGGCCTATCTAAATCAGACAATTGGAGGTACTCGAAAATAACCTCCATGGATTTAATCCAACTTTCTGCAACTAGTGGATCAGTAGTCCCACTAAATTCCTTAGGCTTCTGGCGCCTAAATTTCTCTTGGGGATCATCGTTACTTGGTCCCCTGCTGCTGGAAGATTGGCCATTTCCTCTGTTGCTATTTTGTTCTACCAGCATTCTTAACAATTGAGTGATGTTAGCATTGTTATCACTCTCAGTTTCTTCTAGTGGAATACTGTTTCTAGTTCTTCCTCGTCCTCTTCCTGACATTCTATATTCTATAGCCCATAATCCACCACATACATAAATCAGAACATGCTTAATAATTTTAAAGACAATGCTCTGAAAATAAACTCACAACTTAGAAGAACAGACGATGAACTTTGATCCAGCTGATGGTGAGTGTGTTTATCTCAGGAACGTTGCTCTGATACCATGTTGTGACGCCCGAACCCAACGGAGCCACGAGAATTGGGAAATAAAAATTTTCGAATAAAAGAAGGGCTAAATGATAATTCGCTATAGGCTGTATTTCCTATAACTTGAAAGGAACAAAACAAACGACAAGCTCAAAGATCAGCAGGTACTTAAGTTGCGTGCTAACTGCTAAAAACATTTGCGGAAAAACAGTTTGTATTAATAATTGCAATTGCGATTACAACAGCTGCTATTCTAAGTAAATATACAACCGTTGCTACTGATCTAATACAGTACAATCTATTCAAAACGATACAACTTAGACACGGAAAACGTAGGCCTTGGATAAACACAACGCCACCCATCTGCTGGTTTCAAGTTTCACCTGTTGTTCCTCCACCAGTTGTCGTACCTGCACCATTTTAAAAGCTAGTGAGCCTAAAGGCTCAGCAAGTAAAACCTGAGTAGTAACAATTTCATAAAACGCAGGCAGAAATCTGTGCAATACATATGTTAAGAAACTTCAATAAACAATGTCATTTTCGTAAACATTTCAATAAACAATCAATGGCAGAAACAGGGGATGATAGCCCAGCTTCTCATTAACTTCAATATCATTTTCAGTTGATCATGGCATATAAGTTCTATGTGGTCCAATTTGCACTTTGATCAAAATGACTCCCGATATCAGTTTCAGCATATAGCTCATATGAAAGGGCAGTCGACATCTTAGACAACTGCTCACCCTTCTCCTTGGTGACCGTAACTATCTATGCCATAATCTAAAATAGCTTTTGTTCCTTAACAATCCTTTCTTTAAATATTCCTTGAAATTTCTGTAAATCATCGGGTTCCATCATTTTAAACACTTGCTTCCCATTTTAAAACTTCTCTGAGAATTGAATTCAACCTCTGGAAACTTATAGTTAAAATGGAACTGATTGAAAGAAAACCAGTCGCAAAGAATAGTACCAGCTAAATAAACAGTACCAGTCGCAACGAATAGGAATCAGTCGCAAGACAAGAATCCAGTCGCGAGGTCTTTTAAACAAATATAAAGTGAAACGATGTCGTTGGAGTAAACAGCACATAGGATAACACGACTACCTGCTGCTATTTTTATGACTTAAAAGAACGACGTCGTTAGCGCATCAATCAGTCGCAAGGAAAAGCGCTAACACGATTATATAAATGAATAGTACCAGTCGCAAGACTAATACCAGCTGAAATGAACAGTACTTAAAACGAATAAAGCAACTGCTGATTTATCACTATGGAATGCATCTGCTGGTGAACAGTGCATCTGCTGATTTTATGTAAGCAACGCAACTGCTGGATTCTAACTAAGGAAATGCAGCTGCTGAATTTACAATAACAATGCAGCTGCTGATTCTTAACAAAGGAAACGCAACTGCTGATTTTAACAAGGAAAGATGCACCTGCTGGTGAACAGTGCATCTGCTGAAATTTACGAAAGACGCTTGTAATATCAAAACAATGATCGCGCTACCAGCCGTCGCCTATTAAACCAGACTTTATACTGATTCAACTAGCAACTACTGGTTTTCACAAAATCATCAAATCCCGATATTACAGCAGAACGAAGAATATTCGTAAACATTATAACAATGCAGCTGCTGAATCTTAACAAATAGATACAGCTGCTGGAACATAACTCGACATTTGTAACATCAAAACAACAACTTATGCCATCAGTCGTTGTCTATCAAACCATACCAATGATTCAACTAACAACTACCGATTACACAGTTATCAAATTCTGATATTACCGCTACTGCGAGAAGAACATTCATAACATTTCTTGAAATGAATTCGAATTCTCAGTACATTTAAAACTTCATAAACTTTCTGGAAATCAAACTGGAAGCATCATAAACATCAAAACATCATTTTCGAACCCATATTTCTTTCCTTATCATGTCTAAATCATTTCAAACATGAACTTTAAATATATCAATAACATACAGACAAGCAGATCCATAAAAACACAATATATGCTTCAATAGGATCAGCTTTTACTTGCCTTAAACAAAGCTTTACGACAACAGCTAATTCCTGCAGAAATCCTCCTTTGAGCAACGCACGAACTCTTCTGGAATTTCTTTGAAGAACACTTTAAAACTTTTCTTTGCAATGATGAAAATCTTACTTTGAAAACAGTTTTTTATATGAAAGGGATTAGTGGCATGCTACTTGTAAAATCAAGCATGACACACCTTTAAAATTTAGTAAAATTTCCTTCATATCATTTTAATTTGTAAAACACCAAACCTTCTCTTAAAAAAAGCATTTCACCTCCTTAAAACATTTTCCAATTGATTTTAAAAATCCAGCTCGTGCATCGCTCCTTGGAGTCACCTGCTGGAACCAGCCGCAGCGCATCTTACTTGCTGATATCAACAATTCAGCAGACACATAACATTTAAAATTGCCAAAATGGCCCAAAAGATTAGTAAAATGCATAAATGTGGTCCTATGGATTTTGGGGCGTCACAGATTTAATCCATCTTTCAGCGACAAACGGATCTGTTGTGCCCCTAAACTCCCTTGGTTTCTGTCTTCGAAATCGTTCTTGAGGGTCATCATTGCTGGGTCCCCTACTACTGGAGGATTGGCCATTACCTCTACCCTGCTGTTCTACCAGCAGCCTTAAAAGTTGGGCAATGCTAGCGTTGCTATCAAGACTGGATTCATCTACTGGGATATTCCTCCCTCTTCCTCGACCAGACATCTTAATCTATAGCCCGTAATCCACCACATAAGAACATCAGAACATGCAAGAATCAAAAATATATGCTCTAAAACATAAAAAGAAACTCACTGCCCCAAAGAGACGGTCGATGAAATCTGCTCCAGCAAGGAGTGCGTGTGTTTATCTCTGGACCATGCTCTGATACCATGTTTGTGACGCCCCGATCCCCATGGGAGTCACGAGATCAAGGAAAAAGGAAATAAAAGGAAAATAGAAGTGCTGAATAATAAATAGAACAAGCTGTATTGCCTTGCTCGTAAAAAAAATCGAAATACAACAATTGGCGCCATAGAATAAACCAGACTTCATTACAAATTCAAGGTGCAAAATGCAAAATCACGATATTACAACTACTGAACTCGATATGAATCCATCTTTGTTGTAACGGATCTTAATACAGATTTGACTAAGATCAAAGACAACAAAAATAGCAAAATGCAAAATGAACATCGCGGAAACGCATGCCTTCGATAAACACTAACACGTCACTGCTGGTTCAAACTCCACCTCCCACCTACTCCGGCACCGACTCACCTGCACGAAGAAAGCTAGTGAGCCTAGGGCTCAGCAAGCAAATCTGAGAGTAAAAAGCACAATAGGCAGGTGTAAATCATAAGACATCACAGTTTTAAAAGAATTCATAGGCCATTATTCATCATAACTTTTGTTCTGGAAATAAATTCAAATTCCAGCGTTATCATTTTCTTTAGACTTATGGCTAACACAAATCTTAACATCGGGGTTCACTTCATTTTAAAACTCATACTTCCTTCGAAAATCGTTTTACTGAGCATCCAGCTGAGACATAGGAAATCAGCAGTTGGGATAAATTCAGTTGTTGGCAAGAACCAGCTGATGTGAACAGTAGATCAGTCGATGGGTACATATCGGTGGTCAACACAATTAATTTGGTCAATGGGGTAACAGTAGATCAACCAGTCGTTGGTTCAAGAATAACCAATCGTTGGGTAAGGGCGATCAGCAGATGAAATAAAACCAGACGATGGATGAAAATCAATAGTGAAATACTTAAGGGAAAGAAATCAGTCGCAAGAGAAACCAGTCGCAAGCAACAGTAACCAGTCTCAAGCAACAGTAACCAGTCGCAAGCAAAACCAGTCGCAAGCAACAGTAACCTGTCGATGGTTATGAAATACAATATGAACAGGAAACCAGCTGATGGCTACGAAATACAATACATCACGAACAACATCCACAATATCAGAATTCGCCTATCAAACCAGACTTAGTTCTGGTTCGACTAGCACTTCTAACTTCGTGGAGTCAAATTCGGACGCTGTCATTCATCAGAGAAAAGAAGAACATCATAATCTTTATGAGTTGGAAATCTGAAATGCTCAGCATTTTAAAATCAACATCATCATCTTCGTAAAATACATTGGAGTTCCAAACATAATTCACTGATCACGAGATACAGCAGATCACTAACAGAGAGTCTTCCCAAGCGCAACGATGAGCCTCCTATTTTTCTTTGATGCAAAAATGGATATTTTCTTGCAAAGGAATTAACTTATAATCCATGTACCATAGGCATGGGAGTCTGATTTGTAACAGGGGAAAACACTCAAGTAGGCATGGTAAACCAGGCGTACTTCAGAAAATTTTACTTAAAATTCCCTGTCAATGTTTTGATTTGTAAATGTACTACACAAAAATCTGAAATTTAACCATTCTCCCATCCAAAACCATTTATTTGTAAAGTTTGAAAATTGCTTGGCTACGCTCGGGTGACAACTGATCGGACCTCTGTACCTTATGAAATCTAAGAAATAAGAAATCAGCTACTTGGACAAATACATAATGCTGAAATCTGAAATTAGAATTGGATCTTCAATTTATAAGGATTAGAATTTGTGGTCTTATGGATTTTGGGGCGCTACATCTCCGGACTCTCTAACATTGCCGTCTGCCGTCGTGTCCCGGTTTAGGAATTTTAACCCGATTCCCTTTCGAAGCACACCCTTAACACGCTGTCTGGCACCGACCCTTAGGATCGACTAACACACGTGCAAGTGCCGTTCACATGGAACCTTTCCCCTCTTCGGCCTTCAAATTTCTCATTTGAATATTTTCTACTACCACCAAGATCCGCACCGACGGCCACTCCGCCCGGGCTCACGCCCTGGGTTTTGTGGTGACCACCGCACTCTTATACTCATTGGGGCCTGGCCCTTGTCCCCATGACCGGGTATAGGTCGCGCGCTTCAGCGTCATCCATTTTTGGGGCTAGTTGATTCGGCAGGTGAGTTGTTACACACTCCTTAGCGGATTTCGACTTCAATGACCACCGTCCTGCTGTCTTAATCGACCAACACCCTTTGTAGGATCTAGGTTAGCGTGCAGTTGGGCACCGCAACCAGACTTCCGGTTCATCCCGCATCGTCAGTTCTAATTACCAAAAATGGCTCACTTGGAGCTCTTGATTCCCTGCCTCGGCTCAATGGAGCAGCCACGCCGTCCTACCTATTTAAAGTTTGAGAATAGGTCGAGGGCGTTGTGCCCCCGATGCCTCTAATCATTGGCTTTATCCGATAGAACTCGCACTCGAGCTCCAACCCATCGGGCCGACCGTTACAATATTAAAAAAAAATTCCTATAAATAGGCCTACTCCTTTCAATTCATTCCACACCAACTTCTCTCAATCTTCTTCTATATCTCAATCTTTAATCTCTTAAAATTTTAATCTTTCTATCTCATATTCTTATCTCATAATTTCTTAAGCTTTCGTAAATCCCTAATTTCTTCTTTTTTTAATCTTTCAACTACTACATTACAAATGGAGGAATCAAGTCATCGTGGTGGTCGTAAGGGAAATTCTATTGTTCCCCCTGCGACTGATGTTTCTCCATTAAACATCGACGATCTTGAATTTCTATTCTCCGACGATGAAAACACTCAACAAGAAGTTGAAACCCAACCAACACACCAACAAAGTTAAGGGACTCAAGGTAGCACATCGATACCGTCGGTGCCTACATTATCTATGGTTGGATGGTTAAAATCCGAAATATTCGTCAAATATTTTGATAAGGTGACACTTACCTCTGGTGATCTTCAAGCAATTTGCAAATATTGTTCAAAATCCTATAAGAGGCAACATGGAGGAGGATATGACACATTGAAACGGCACATCGAGAAGAATCATCCGGTGGAAATTTGTATTTCTAGAACTCAAACTCGAATACCTACATTTCATCCCAATCGGGTAATGATTCTCAACTTTTTAAATTTTTGAATCTCAATTTAGGGATGAAACTGCTAGATTTATTGTTGTAGAACAGATTTTTCATTTAGTTTTGATGATATATTATCTTTTGAAAATTGGCTTTCATCTAGTGCTAATCCTGCAATTAGACGCATCCCACGAAATACACTTAAATGCACCATTCGGAAATTAGTTTCTACACAAAGAAAAGAATTGATTAAAGAATTTGCTAGCTTAGATAATAAAGTTTCTTTGTGTTCTGATATTTGGAGTGATCATTGGCAATCATGCTCATACATGGGAATTACTTGTCATTGGATTGATAGTGCATGGAATATTCAAACATGTTTGCTTGTATATCGATGTTTCAATGATCCACACACTGCACAAAATATTTCTCATCTTATGTTTATTATTTTAGAAGAATATGGTTTGACTTCAAAATTTTTTTCAATTTCTTTTGATAATTGCAAGTGCAAACACTTGTAGTATTGATGAACTAATTATACTATGTCAACCATCGATATGTGGTAAATTTTTCCATATTAGATGCACATGCCATATTTTCAACTTGTGTGTGCAAGATGGTCTTAAAAGTTTAGAACATTATATAAGACCAATTAGATCTGTAATTCATTATCTGTGAACACATCCCCAAGTTATTAAAAAATGGGGTAAATTTTATAAAATAAATGGTAAGAGGCCGAAATGATTCGTGCGTGATGTTCCAACACGTTGGAACTCTACGTACAAACTATTGTTGTAACGCCCCAAAATCCATAGGATCACATATATGCATCTTATTTATTTTAAGGTCAAAATGACAATTTAAAATGTTAGCATAAGCTGTTTTTATTGATTTCAGAATGAGGTACAACACAGCAAGTTCCAGTGGAGGTTACTCCAAACGCAATGCACGAGCAGATTTTAGAAACTTGTTTAAATGATTTTAATGAGAACAAAATGATTTCTTTTAAAAAGGGTTTGGTAGATTTGAAATTAAAACATTGAGGGAGGAATTTTACTAAAATTTCATAACTTAGGTAAGGTGTGTCATGCTTGATGAATACACCTTGCTTGCCACTAATCCCTCCCATATAAATACCTGTTTTCGAAGGAAAAGATTCATTTCATTTACATAAAGCAAACTATTTTGTGTTCTCTCAAATATTTCCAAAGAAACTCGTCGTGATTGCTAAGAAGGAACTCTACAGGAACCTACTGCCGTTGCAAAGCTCAAGTTTTAAAGGCAAGTAAAAGCTGATCCTTTGCTACACCATTTGAAGCATATATTGATTTTCTCATTTTATGGATCTGCTTGCCTGTATGTTTAAGTTCATGTTTAAGAAAGAAAGATTGGGTTCAAAAGGTATGTTTTCTGCTTCCAAGTTTTCCAGTATATTTTAAAAAGATGTTTAAAGATACTGAGGAGTTCAGATTTGATTCACGTATGTTCATGAATTTTCTTCTTTCTGGTAAATGGTAACGTTTGAATTTGACTCTATGTAATCGGAGATGCTAGTTGAATCAGAAGCTAAGTCTGGTTTGATAGGCAGAATTGGTATCATAGATGTCCTTCGTGATGTTGCAATACCAAGTTCTTATTCAGATTTTGTTTTCTATGTTAGCGATTAAATCTCATGTTTAAATCAGCAGTATTCAATTCAGCTTTCGTGTTTCGCTACACATCTGATTTTGGTCAGATTTCACAGTATTCAATATTTCACTGCTGAGTCGCTTACGAATTTTGTTGACTGCTGAGTTGACCTAGTCGCAGCTGTTTTATTTCTAAACACTATTCTGCTGGATACATCTGTTTCTTTCCCAAGCACTGTTTCCGCGTTGACATCTGAGGTGACCAGCGACATCTGTTTCGATGTTAGCTTATACTATTTTGAGAGTAAGATCTGTTTCCAGAGTCGAAATCTTTTTGGATTTCCAGTACAGTTTCTTTTAGAGAAATCTGTTCCTATTTCAGCGATTACTTTCCAGTAGTCAAATCTGATATTCAGTAAGTTTTAAAATGGGAAGCAAGTTTTAAAAGAAGCGAACCCAGTGAGATTTCAAAAGCTGAATTCAATAGCTGAATTCAAAAGCTGATTTCAAAGAAGATTTCGAAAGAAAGGAGTTTAAAGGAACGAAAGATTATTTTAAAGATTTGTGGCATAGATAACAGACGGTCATAAGAGAGGGTGAGTGCCTGACTGACGAACCAGTGTGTCCCTTCAAATAGGAAGGATCAGGATTACGGATCGACGGATCTGTATACCCCTTCACAATGAGCTATATGCTAAGAACTGATATCAGTAGTCATTTGATCAAATGCATAACGGACCTAAGGAGAGCTTCTAAGCCATAAATCAGAAAGTTTAAGAAATTAAATGAAGGGATCTGGGCTATTATCACCACATCCAAGTTTACGAAAGTTATGAAAGAAAGATCAAGAAAGTTTAAGATGTTTACGAAAGAATGTTTATGTTAAATGCAGTTCCTTTAACTAAGTTATGTAAATATTCAGATATCTGCCTGCGTTAAATGATTTTTCTATTATCCAGATTTTACTTGCTGAGACCCTAGACTCATTATCTTTTAAAATGGTGCAGGTGAGAAAGTTAAGGGTCAAGCGAAAGGTGGAAGGTGAGACAGCTGGGTGGTGAAGTGTTTATCTATGTACAGCGTTTTCCTGTGTCTTAGCTGATATTGTATTTTACCTTAGACATCTGTATTAGATCAATTGCAACAGTAGTGAATTCATATAGAATTTCAGATGTTGTAATATCGCAATTGCAGTATATATATATATATATATATATAAGAAATCTGTTTCCGCAAAATGTTCAGTACTTGGCGCCAACAGTGTTTGTCGGTTTTGTATTTGTGTTTCGAAATTTTTTTTAAGTTAAAAGAAATACAGCTTATAACAAATTACCGTTTAGCCCTTCTATTCATTTTATATTTTAGTTCATTCCCAAATCCGTGACCGTGTGGGTTCGGGTGCTCACAGTAGTGGTATCAAAGCAATGTTCCTGAGATAAACACATGCACTGTCAGTTGGATCAGATTTCATCGACCGTTTCGCCAAAGCTGTGAGTTTATTTTCAGAGCATTGTCTTTAAATTTTTAGCATGTTCTAATAAATTATATGTGATGGATTACGGGTTATAGATTATAAGATGTTAGGAAGAGGAAGAGGTAGAAGAGGTAATACCTTAGAGGAAACCAACCCTGACAGTAATGCTAGTATCGCTCAACTTCTAAGACTGCTGATAGAGCAAACCGGCAGAGGTAATGGCCAATCTTCTAGCAGTAGAGGACCAAGCCATGATGATTCCCAAGAAAAGTTCAGAAGACAGAAGACAGAAGCCAAAGGAGTTTAGTGGTACAACGGATCCATTAGTTGCTGAGAGCTGTATCAAATCGATGGAGGTTATTTTTGAGTACCTCCAGATGCCAGATTTAGATAGGCCAAGATGTGCTATCTACATGTTAAGAGATGACGCCATGATTTGGTGGGAATGAGATAAGATGTCTGTGGACTTGTTGAATCTTACTTGGGCATATTTCAAACAAGTATTCTATGAGCAGTACTTCACGGCAGATAAGAGGTCTGAATTGAAGAGGGATTTTCTGACCCTGAAGCAGGTGAGTATGACCGTGCAGGAGTATGTGCGGGTATTTGAAAGAGGGTGTTACTTTGTACCTTTGATAGGTAACGACCCAGAAGAGAAGTTAAGCCACTTTGTGGAAGGATTAAAGCCTATGTTCAAGATGAATGTTAGGCTATCTGTTGCCAGGACTTACAGAGACGCAGTGGATAGAGCCCTGCGAATTGAACGAGACTGGAAAGATGTTGATGAAGAAAGGCAGCAGAAGAGGCAGGCCTTTCAGCTGAAGGATCAGAGGCCATTCAAGAAGCAGAATAAGAATCAGCAGAGGCCTCAAGAGCAGAAACCTTTACCGATCCAACCCATTAGTGCAGTTCCAACTAGCAACAGCAGTAGACCGGTGTGTCCTAAGTGTCAGAAGATACACCCTGGTCAATGCAGACTTGGACAGAATGTCTGCTACAGATGTGGGTTGCCAGGGCATATTTTGAAATATTGCCCAACGTCAAGGCAACTGGTGACCAGTAGAGCCTACGTAATGACAACTGATCAAGCCAACCCAGACTCGATAGTAGTCACGTGTGAGGCTCTCTGCTCACAATTAACCTTCTAATCTTAATCAGTGGGTTATTAATGTAAACTAAACAAGTTTAACAATCTAATCTGGTTTACACATAACGTACTAAAAAAAAAAATTTCGACCAGCAGAGGCGGAAGTCAGCAGAAGCATAATCAACTCAGCTGGTAACGTATAAATGATTTCTTTACACAAAACTTCAAAGTTTACAACGGTTACAGGCTAAGTTAACTAGTACATGTTTAAGTTTTTTTATACAAAACCAGACGTAAGAAACTTAAGACCAGTCGTCCAAACATCTAGACTATCAGCTGGTGCTCCATCTTCTTGCTGCTTATCTAGCGTCTAGGTAGTATCTCTCGCTACCCATAGTTGCTCCCCACTAGTTCTTTCTTCCTGTTGTCATGCACACATACAAAACAAAACAACAGCCGGATAAACTCCGGTGAGAATCATCTCAATATAATCAGCAGGTACGCATAAGAACAAT
>KV019092.1:32851-45078 GCA_001598015.1 Dorcoceras hygrometricum | reverse complement strand
CTGTTGTGATTTTGATTTGATGACTTAACTGATTTCGAGGATGAAATCGATTTCTAGTGGGGGAGAGTGTGAGGACTAGAAATCTGTTAAGTATGATTTAATGACTAATCAACTTTTGGATTAAGATTTGTCACGGAAATCGTGATTGCTGGTTAACGTGTGAAGTCAACGTTGAATTTGTAGTTCAGTAGTTGTATTTTTCCTATCGGGAAATGTTTCCAGTAGTAATTCAGATGTGGGGATCATCAATGGGAAGAAGCTAGTCCAGCAGCGCCTTTACTCTAGAATTTGCGGGCGTTCAGATGTTGCCTAACGTGTTTTCAGTAGCGGGTGTTGATACGTCGTCATTTGGATTAGTTGGAACAACAGCGTTTTTGGATTAGAGAAGAAGGCAGCAGTGGCTTGAAAAAGGGAGAGATTGATGGATCTATGTAAACAGATCCTGATTAAGTTTTGAATTACACAAAACCTGTTATTGTGTTTCTAACAGTTCTACTTAGTGTACAGATCTTAGCTATCGAAGAAAGATGTCGTGAAGCTGAATTTGTCCAGTCGATGGTTTACAATATAAAGTTCAGCAGCTGGTTTGGTTAATCATTGTAAACGGCAGCTGGATTAGCAATGGAGACGTCCAAAGTTGAGTCAGTTGTTCGTAATTAGGCGGAGGCCAAGTTGAACCAGCTGGAGCATAATGAACCAGGTGGAACAATAAGAACCAGCTGCAAGCGCTAGAAGAGGAAGGTGGACCAGCTGGAACATCAAAAGGGAACCAGCTGGAACATCTAAGTGGACCATCGATGATGATGTAATCGGCGACGACATCATGTTCAGCAGATGAAGAAAGATCACCTGGTGCGAGAAGACCAGATGGAGAGCTAAGCGATGATGACATCAGTAGTGACATCACAATCAGCAGGAAGCTACAGTAGAACCAGTCGATGGATGATCCAGACGCAAGAGATAGAGCGACGTCGTACAGGAAGAAGTATCCAGTCGCAAGCTACTGTTCACCAGCAGTTGGTACTTGAAGTTAGCGATAGCAAAACGATGTCGTTTGAATAAGTTGATACGACAGCATTTTGCCTTCGCGCTAAAGATTCAGCAGATGCTCTTTGCGATAGAAATAACCAGCAGGTAGCGACAGTACATCCAGACGAAAGCAACAGTATATCAAGACAAGAGCTACAATGAACCAGCTGTTGCTATGCATCCAGTCGCAAGATGATGTACCAGTCGTGAGCTACAGTGGATCCAGTCGCGAGCTACAATGCTATTTCATATCCAGTCGACATGGTATCTAGACGCAAGAAAAGCAGATGCACGTGAAGAGTTGCAACCAGGCGCAAAGAATCCAGTCATCAAAGTATCGAGAAGAACGCCATTGAAGAAGTAGACTGTTGGTTGGAGATAACCAGAGCGCTGTTGCAGAAATACGTTGATTGCACAGTGCACCAGCAGAGGGAAAATGAACCAGAAGCGAAGCTGTCAACTATCATACTAGAGAAAGCTTAATTGCAGTTGACAGCGGAGCTAGAATTAGCTTTTGTAGAGCACTTCCCCAGTGTGTGAGAATTAGAAAAATAGAGAGTTGAGAGCTTCATTGTAAAAATCTCACACACAGAGATTCATTCACATTCATTAGTGAATGAATCTCAAAACCAATACACAATCAGTTTCCGTCCAAGCACGATGACGTTAAACTCTGTGTATGTAGTCTTGGAACAGAGACGTTAAACAAGTTCTGAGTGAACAGCCGTGGGCTGGTAGAGTCTAGGAGTTCTCGCAGCTGCTGGTTGCGGGATCGGGTCTGTACACGTTGTATAGATCAAATCTTCTAGTGGAGCCTTCCGAGGTGGAAGAAGGGGAGACGTAGTACATTGAGGTCCGAACTTCCAGAAACAAATATGCTAGTATTGTATTCTTTAAGCTTTCAGCACTTGCACTTATCTTAGCATCGCATAACACATTTCATGGCATACACAGTTAGCACACTTGCACAGTCGAACAGATTTATGTTATACATAAATCAGTTCTGGTGTTTTCCGCATGATTTAAAATCATACCAGATCTGTCTCCGGTGCTCTTGTGCCTTTAAGTGTTCAAGAACAAGAGGTATTGCACCTCCAGTGTTTTAGCAGCACGAAAATTTTTAATCACTCATTTCAAATCAGCGGCTGCTAAGTTTCCTTCGAAAATAGGGACCAACAATATCACAACAATATGCAGCACATAATCACATAGGTCAAGCACATGCAACACACGACATTGTGCCTAGACTCAAGTGTGATCAAAGAAATTGAGCTTATCCCAGCTTAAGCTCTATACCAAAAATGTCAGGCCTCGTGCTCACAACAGAGTAAAATCACATAAACACATGCGGAAGCTACTAAAAAGCGGGTAAATTTTTTTTGCTTTTGGCCTGACGGTTTAAAACAATATAATTTAAAATACGACAATACTCAAAATAGATATCCCAGTTTAACAAAACCACCACAACAAACGGTACAGCATAAACATTTATCAAATACCTGGTAACAACCACAACCGAATATCACAACATACAACAAAAGCACAGGGCATCCCCTGGCTAACAATACTGATACATGAATATATTCTATACGCTACTGGGATACTCTAACCACCTCCTGGGGCACCTCTAGCTAGGTCAGCACCACGACCAGCTGAATAACTTGGGAAACCTGAACAACAACAGGCAAACAAACAAACCAAGCCCCAGAGGGACATGGGGTCAAACCCCATTACGGAGAGAAACTATAAAACAGCAGTAAACAACAAGAATAAAATGCAGATGCTATGCATGAGACCAGGGACAACAGCTGGAGGCTACAACCAAGGAAGGGAGCCAAAGAACCCAATGCACAGCTCAACGGAATCTGCAACAAAAACAGTTGCCACGGGGTGTGTTCAAAGTGTGGTAATGAGCCACTCGCCTTGACACCACACCCGAATACCAGATGCGTCAAACAGCTCGACCTGCCGTTGCCCAACCTATGAACTGACCACTCGGTGCATAGGGGCCAACAAACCCAGCAGGGAGATGAGAGTGCGGTATCGCCGCTCGCCCTCGCATCCTGGTAAGAACAGAGCAACGACAACGAAACGATGTCTGCAAATGCTGAAATGAGATGATAATACGTGTATGCAACATGCTGGAATAACAAGCATATAACCACATGCAAAACAACAACCTCAACAGCACGCATACACAACATAACTCACGACCATCTCACAAAACAGCAATCTCACAAGGCAACTACACACAGCAGCCACAACAAATCCAGCAACTACAATTTATCCAAGCCATACACTAGCTGCATTTACAAGCACAACCCGTACCTTAATTTTGTGCAACAATTACCACAATACAGGCCCGAGAGATCTGATTCCAACACCTGCTAAACACATGCACAACAGATCTCAGGCAATACACATAAAGTCACGGCCAACTACCAAAGCTCACGGCTGGGAGTCATACACTCAAACCAGAGACCAATCCCAACAATACAACTTAACAGGAAGCTTAATTCAAGTCTAGGAACAAGATTTAAAAGCTAAATCAAAAGGCTACCTGCACACGCACAAACGCACGAACGAAACAGCAACTTCGTGCTTCTGCTCTAGCCAATTACAGCCTCCAAAAAGGCTATAGGATGAAAGATCTTGTCGAGAGGAGTCCAACGCTACCTTGGACGTCCAAAATGATGGCCGAAAACGATGGGAATTTTCCGGAGAAGCTCACGATGAACAGTACCCGAGGGTTTGAGCGAAGAAAATAAATCGGGGAAATATTTCTCTAAGTATGGGATCTGGTTAATGAAACGAAGGCCACACCTTCTAATATATACACACGATAAATCTGTTAAAATAGCCACCGACAGAAACAGATTTCATAGGCAATCCCACGCATGCGCTAACAACGCTCAAAAGCCCAAAACGACGTCGCTCTAAAACCACGAAGAAATCTGATCTTTAAAACCACACGCGAGAGCTGAAAACCAAAAGCGTTAAAAGCTGGAGAAATCTGGAACTAACGCTACTAAGATCTGAACAATCAGCAAACGCGCTAATCGCTAAAACGACGTCGCACAGCACCACGGGGAAATCTGATTGCTAACGCTAAACGCAAATCTCATGCCACAGATCTCTCCCGCAAGCTTTCACCAAAACGGCGACGTAACAACTTATCTAAACGACATCGTATTGCGCTCAACACAAAACACGTGGGGCAGATTCCAAATAAGATCCTAGCGCTAACGAAAAATCAGATCTCTCCTAAACGACGGCGTATGATGTTCTCTCGCTACAAAACAAGCTGATCACTGAACGCTGGAAGAAATCTGTTCACTCGTACGCTAAACTCACGAAACAGATTTCGCACGCAACACGTCGCAACACCAAGCGTCCAGATTTCTCAAGAAATCCAACAGATCTCACCAACAATTCAGATTTCTCATAAAATCAGATTTCATCACAAAAACTCACAAATACGAAAACTTCCAGAATTGCTCTAAATGTGATTTCTGACCCGAAAATGCAAACGAAACCTTCAAATGGAAATCTGAACATCCAGAATTCCTCAAAAACCGGTTAATTCCAACCAAATTAATCTTTATTAATTTTAGGTATCACATTTCTCCCCCACTAAAAAGGATTTCGTCCTCGAAATCAAACAACAATTCCTGAATTCCAACACAGCAACAGAAAACCAAAACAGAAAAATTGCCCAACACATGGTCAAGAGTTCAAGATAACTGAGCAAGCAAATAACAACAACTAGGAAAGAATTACAACCAAAACCACAACTACTGGGAATCTAGCACAACAGCTACTCAAACAGATGCGGCCACTCGCGCTGCATCTTTTCCTCCAGCTCCCATGTAGCTTCTTCCCTGCCATGCTTTCTCCATTGCACCATCACCAACGGAATGGTTTTGTTCCTCAATTGTTTCTCTTTTCTACCAAGTATCTGCAAGGGATACTCCTGATAACTTAACGTCTGATCTAGCTCAACCTCGTCAGTTCTAAGCACATGAGATGGATCTGGCTCATACTTCCTCAACATGGAAACATGAAAGAAATCATGTAGAGAAGATAATTCCTGAGGCAACAACAGCCGATACGCCAAAGAACCAATCCTCTCAACTATTGCATACGGTCCGATGTAACGAGGGGCTAACTTTCCCTTGTGACCAAAGCGCATAACACTGCGAAACGGAGAAACTTTGAGAAATACCTGATCACCAACCTGAAACTCTAGAGGTCGACGGCTCTTATTTGCATAACTGGCTTGGCGATCCTGGGCAGCTTTCATCCGTTGTCAAATTAGATCAACATGATCTTTCATTTGCTGCACAAAGTTTGGGGCAGATAGCCGCTTCTCCCCCACTTCTTCCCAACAAACCGGCGATCTGCACTTCCTGCCGTATAAAGCCTCAAACGGCGCCATGCCAATCGTCACCTGATAGCTTTTATTATAGGAAAATTCCACCAAAGATAACATGTCTTGCCAGCTACCACCAAAATCCATTACAACAGCTTGTAACATATCCTCCAACGTCTGGATAGTTCGCTCAGATTGGCCATCTGTCTGGGGATGATACGCGGTACTCATAGCCAATTTGGTACCTAGAGCTGCTTGCAAACTCTTCCAAAACCTGGAATTAATCCTTGTATCTCGGTCTGAAACGGTCGAAACAGGCACACCGTGCAATCTAACCACAAAATCCACGTACAGTTTCGCCATTTTCTTCAGAGAAAAGGTCATACCGTAGGGAATAAAATGTGCAGACTTCGACAATCGGTTGATAACCACCCAAATAGCATCGCATCCTCTGCTGGTACGAGGCAGATGAGCCACAAAATCCATCTCTATGTGCTCCCAATTCCATTGGGGCACTTCCAAACTCTGTAACAGACCACCAGGTCTCATCCTTTAGGCCTTAACCATCCGACAGTTCAAACAACGAGCAACGAATTCAGCAACGTCGCTCTTTAGGCCAGCCCACCGGAAGTGCATCTTCAACGCATGGTACATCTTCCGTGCACCAGGATGAACACTGTGTCTACTGCAGTGCGCTTCCCGAAGGATCTCCTCCTTCAAATCAATGAGGTTAGACACAATCAGCCTGCCATGAAACCTCAAGCAACCATCATAAAAAACGGATAATCTTCAAGTTCTCCAGCCCTGACCTTCAACTTCAGCTCGTGGATGGAAGGATCAGTCCTTTGAGCTGCTCGAAAACTAGAAACAATATGTGGCTCCAATTGGAAAGAAGAAACCACGACACAATCCTCAGCCGGGTAGAATCTCTAACCAGTAGTGTTAAGATGCTCCTGATCCTTAGAAATATACAACGAAGTAAGCATCTCACTAGCCTTCATGCTCAAAGCATCGGCCACTACGTTTGATTTCCCAGGCTGATATTTGATTTCGCAATCAAAGTCCTTTAGCAGCTCCATCCAACGATGTTGTCTCATATTCAAATCAGGTTGCGAAAACAGATACTGCAAACTTTTGTGGTCCGAGTACACCACAAATTGCTTGCCATACAGGTAATGACACCAGATCTTCAACGCAAAGACCATGGCTGCTAGCTCCAAATCATGGACCAGATAACGAGTCTCATACGGTTTCAGCTGCCGCGAGGCATATGCAATTACTCAACCATTCTGCATCAAAAATTTGATTTCGCAATCAAAGTCCTTTAGCAGCTCCATCCAACGATGTTGTCTCATATTCAAATCAGGTTGCGAAAACAGATACTGCAAACTTTTGTGGTCCGAGTACACCACAAATTGCTTGCCATACAGGTAATGACACCAGATCTTCAACGCAAAGACCATGGCTGCTAGCTCCAAATCATGGACCAGATAACGAGTCTCATACGGTTTCAGCTGCCGCGAGGCATATGCAATTACTCAACCATTCTGCATCAAAAACACAGCCCAATCCATTGAGCGAAGCTTCAGAACAAACAACGAAACCACCTGATCCGGACGACAGAGCCAACATAGGTGCAGTAGTCAGTTTCTCCTTGAGCAATTGAAACGCATTCTCGCATTGCTCAGTCCACACAAATTGCTTGTCCTTCTGAGTCAATTGAGTCATCGGCTTTGCTATGCTATAAAATCCTTCAATGAAACGATGGTAATAGCCAGCCAGACCCAAGAAACTATGAATCTCTGACACATTCTTGGGACGCTCCCAGTTCAAAACAGCATCAACCTTACTGGGATCCACAGAAATCCCCCTCGGCTGAAATAACATGACCCAAGAATACGACGCGATCCAGCCAAAACTCGCATTTGGAGAATTTAGCATACAGCTGCTGGTCTCTCAACGTCTGAAGGACAATTCTCAGGTGCTCCTTATGCTCCAAAGTAGTCTTAGAATATACCAAGATGTCATCAATGAACACTATCACGAACTGATCTATGAACTCTCTAAAGATCCGGTTCATCAGATCCATAAAGACTGTAGGCGAGTTGGTCAACCCAAACGGCATAACCAAGAACTCAAAGTGTCCGTACCTTGTACAAAAAGCAGTCTTTGCGACATCTTGATCTCTTACTCTCAGCTGATGGTACCCTGATCGCAGATCAATCTTCGAATACGCCACAGAACCTTGCAGCTGATCAAATAGATCATCGATCCTGGGTAAAGGGTACTTGTTCTTCACAGTCGCTTTGTTCAACTGGCGGAAATCAATGCACATCCGCATTGAGCCATCCTTCTTCTTCACAAACAATATGGGCGCTCCCCACAGCGACATACTAGGTCGAATAAAACCTTTCTCCAGCAAATCATCCAACTGCACCTTGAGTTCTCTCAACTCCGCAGGCGCCAAACGATACGGGGCACGAGAAATCAGAGCTGTGCCAGGCACCAGCTCAATGCTGAAGTCAATCTCCCTCTTTGGAGGAAAACCAGGAATCTCCTTCGGGAACAAATCGGGAAAATGTCGCGCCACGGGAATGTCACTGAATCATCCAACTGCACCTTGAGTTCTCTCAACTCCGCAGGCGCCAAACGATACGGGGCACGAGAAATCAGAGCTGTGCCAGGCACCAGCTCAATGCTGAAGTCAATCTCCCTCTTTGGAGGAAAACCAGGAATCTCCTTCGGGAACAAATCGGGAAAATGTCGCGCCACGGGAATGTCACTGAGCTGGACACGGGAAGAAGAAGACGCATCCAAAGCGTAGATCATGAAACCAGCATTCCCTAAGGGCAACAAACTGAACATCTCCATCGCTGAGACTAACGGTGTAACGCCCGAAAATCCATAGGACCACATATTTAACCATTTTCTATTTCAAGGGCTTATTTGATATTGCGTATTTCAGCCTTAAGTTTATTTCGTTTGTTTCAACAGCTGATTTTCAGTTGTTGCTTTGATACATGACACGGAAGGTTTCCAGGCAGCTGTCGCCCGAGCATAAACATGAGCAGATTCATATTGTAGTTTAAAATGCCCTCAGCTGGACAAAAATAGTTTTTTAAAATGTTTTGGTAAAGTTTTCAAATTCAAAATAGTAGTAGGGAATATTTGACAAATTCTTTGGAAAAGGACACGGGATGGTATGATCCCATACCTACTCGAGTGTTAATACCTACTACAAGTCATATCCCGTATATGATTGTTTTCATAACAAGAGAGTTTCATCGTTGTCCAGAAATTTCTCTCTTTCTCTCTAAAAACTTCAAAGTGCTCGTAGTGGTGCTTGTGGAGAACTCCTGTTGAGACCCGTTGCTTCTGTGTTTCGCAGGTTTAAGGCAAGTAAAGGCTTATTCTTTCTACGCCATTTTAAAGCATATATTGTTCTTCAGTGCATGATTGTTGCCTGTTTATGTTAAGATAAGTTATGTTCATGTTTAAGCATGTTTTAGGAAGTGCTTTGATGATCGGGTTCCAGTTTTGTTTCTGTTACAAAGTTTTAAAGAGTGCTTCGATGAAGAAGATGAAAATGTTGTTTTAAAATGTTTAGCAATCGGGTTTAAGTATTACGTTCATGAATGACCATCCTTCCGGTGGATGGTGACATCGGAACTTGACGCTATGTCATCGGAGTTGCTAGTCGAATCAGAAGTTAAGTTTGGTTTGATAGGCAACGGCTGATAGCGCAGCCGTCGTTTTGATGTTACAACACCAAGTTATACTCAGTAGTTCCCCTTTTCAGCAGTTATCTTTGTGTTAAGAAAATTCTAAGTGTTACGTTCAGCCATGAGTTGTTTTGCGTCTGGGTTGGGTTAGTTCTTCATTATTGTTTATCTTACAGCTTAGTTGACTACGGTCAACAACCAACAGCTGATTTTATCCAGCAGCTGATTTCCTTAGAACCAACAGCTGATTTTATCCAGCAGCTGATTTCCTTAGAACCAACAGCTCCAGCAGCTGATTTCCTTAGAACCAACAGCTGATTGTTTACCCAACGTCTGATTTTCTTACATTAACGACGTCGTTTCATTTACTACATCTATTTCAATGTTATCGAATATCCTTGCGTCTTTTTTACTATAATCACATTGTTTCCATTAGTAACAGCTGATTACTTTTAGCGATAAGTCTCCGCAGTAGAACTCGATACTAGACAATGTTTTAAAGAAGTTTTAAAGAAAGAATTTTGAAGCACTGTGAACCCGAACGATGATTTCAAAATCAAATTTCAACCAGCTATGAGTTTAAAGGAAGAACGTTTCAATTTAAGGATTTATGGCATAGATAACAGACGGTCACCAAGGACGGGTGAGCAACTGTCCAGATGTCAGTTGCCCCTTCACCACGAGCTAAATGCTAAGGTTGATATCAGTAGTCACTTGATCAGGTGCACCACGGACCTAAAGAGAGCTTCTAAGCCATAAATTACAAGAAAATAAGAATGGGATCTGGGTCATCTTCCCCATTTCCAAGTTTAACGAAATAAAGTTTATGAAAGCTGATGAATGACTTCCTTTAAACTGTTTGTTAAGTTACGATATGTTTAGATGTCTGCCTGCATTATGCGAAATTGTTATCTTCAGATTTTACTTGCTGAGCCCCTAGGCTCATTAGTTTTAAAATGGTGCAGGTGGGACAGAGCTGGGGCAGGCGGGAGGAGCGCAAACTTTGTAATATCGTCTATTTTGCTACTTTTGTAACATCTGTTAATTAAAGAAAGTGTTTCAGATGTTCCAGTACTTGGCGCCATATTATGTTTGTGTTTGAATTTTGATTTATTTATAAGAAATACAGCTTATAACAATTCCCATTCAGCCCTTATTTTCTTTTTATTATTCTTTCGCGACCCCATGAGTATTGGGACGTCACAACTTGGTGAGCATGGTCCTGAGATAAATGCACGCACTTCCAGTTGGAACAGCAGTTGTCAACCGTTTCTCCAGCGCTGTGAGTTTATTTTATGTTTTAGAGCATTTGTTTTTATCTTTAGCATGTTCTGATTATTACATTGTGGTGGATTACGGGCTATAGATTAAGATGTCTGGTCGAGGAAGAAGAAATATCCCAGTAGATTAATCCAACCCCGATAGTAACGCTAGTATTTCCCAGCTTTTAAGGTTGCTGGTAGAGCAAACCAACAGAGGTAATGCCAATCATCCAGCAGCCGAGGACCCAACAATGATGATCCTCAAGAGAAGTTCAGAAGACAAAAGCCGAAAGAGTTTAGTGGTACTACTGATCCTTTAGTTGCTGAGAGCTGGATTAAGTCGATGGAAGTTATCTTTGAGTACCTCCAGATGCCAGATTTAGATAGGCCAAGGTGCGCTATCTATATGTTGAGGGATGAAGCCATTATTTGGTGGGAAGGAGCTAAGCTATCGGTGGATTTAATGAATTTCACTTGGGCAGATTTCAAGAAAGTGTTTTACGAACAGTACTTCACAGAAGACAAGAGGTCTGAGTTGAAGAGAGAGTTTCTGACTTTGAAACAAGGAAGCATGACTGTGCAAGAGTATGCGCGGACGTTTGAAAGAGGATGCTATTTTGTGCCTCTAATTGGAAATGATCCAGCAGAAAAGTTGAGCCACTTCGTGGAAGGGTTAAAACCCATGTTCAAGATGAACGTTAGGCTATATGTGCCCAAGACATATAGAGAAGCAGTGGATAGAGCCCTGTGAATTGAGAGGGATTGGAAAGATATAGAAGAGGAAAGGCAGCAGAAGAGGCAGGCCTCTCAGCAGAAAGATCAAAGGCCTTTCAAGAAGCAGCATAAGAATCAACAGAGGCCTCAAGAGCAGAAACCCCTACTAGAACAGAAGCCTCTGCCTATCCAATCGATCAGTGCAGTTCCAGCTGGTAGCAACAGACCAGTGTGTCCTAAGTGCCAGAAGCCACACTCTGGTCAGTGAAGACTTGGACAGAATGTCTGCTACAAATGTGGGTTACCAGGGCATATGATGAAGAATTTCCCAAAGTCGAGACAGCTGGTGACAAGCCGGGCATATGTGATGACGACCGAACAGGCCAATCCAGATTCTACAGTGGTTACGGGTGAAATTTTAATAGCTGGTTTGCCTTCTGTGGCTTTTCTAGATTCAGGAGCCACCCATTCATTTATAGCAGCTAAGTTTGCTAGGAAGCTACCCATTGGACCTGATCGTGTAGCTGTAGGCTTCTTGTAACAGTGCCTTCAGGAGAAGAATTAGTATCCCATGATATGTTTAGGAATTTATAACTTAGGCTCCAAGGGCATTCGATTTCCGTAGATTTGATTGTTTTGCCGATGCCTAAGTTCGACATGATTTTGGGGATGGACTGGTTAACCAAGCATGGAGTGGTAATTAATTTCAAGACTCGAGCAGTAGCAGTTAACCTACCTAGAGGAGACCCGTTCCAATTTGAAGCCAGTAACAGTGCCTTCAGGAGAAGAATTAGTATCCCATGATATGTTTAGGAATTTATAACTTAGGCTCCAAGGGCATTCGATTTCCGTAGATTTGATTGTTTTGCCGATGCCTAAGTTCGACATGATTTTGGGGATGGACTGGTTAACCAAGCATGGAGTGGTAATTAATTTCAAGACTCGAGCAGTAGCAGTTAACCCACCTATAGGAGACTCATTTCAATCTGAATCCAATCAGACGTGGAGGATTCCTCGCCTTATAAGGCTCAGAGATGTTTAAGGAATGGAGGGGTAGGATATATGATAAGTCTGTCATCCTTATCAGCGACTAGCAAGCCCCAACTTTCAGACGTGGAGGTGGTAAAC
>KV019092.1:3723-31651 GCA_001598015.1 Dorcoceras hygrometricum | reverse complement strand
TATTAACCATGCCGTCTGATCAAGGGAAGTTTGTGATTTACACAGATGCATCTAAGATGGTCTTAGGTGCGGTACTGATGCAAGACCAAAAGGTGATCTCCTATGCTTTCCGACAGCTGAAGGACCATGAGAAAAACTATCCCACTCACGACTTGGAGCTGGCAGCCGTAGTGTTTGCCTTGAAGATATGGAGACATTATTTGTATGGGGAAAAGTGTGAGATATTCACAGATCATAAGAGCCTCAAATACTTTTTCACTCAGAAGGAGCTGAATATGAGGCAGAGGAGATGGATGGAGATGTTAAAAGATTATGATTGCACGATCAGCTATCACCCAAGAAAAGCTAATGTGGTTGCTGATGCATTGAGTAGGAAGTCCGTTGGGATAGCACAGCTCACTGTCCAAAGACCCTTGGCAGCTGAAATTGAGAAGTTGGGACTAGAATTAGTAACCAGCAGCAGCAAGTCAGTCATAGCAAATCTCTTGGTGAGATCAGATTTGATGGACCAAATTCGTAAGGGTCAGCCAAAAGATGAACAGATTAAGAAGTGGGTTAAGCAAGATAGGGAAAGAGGCAGCAGTCTCTATTTTCAGATGGTGGAGTAATCAGATTTCAAGGAAGAATCTGGGTGCCACAAGTGGACACCTTGATATCAGATTTGATGGCAGAAGCTCATACAGCCCATTATACTATACATCCAGGGAGTACTAAAATGTATAAAGACCTCCAGCAGTTGTACTGGTGGCCAGGGATGAAACGAGACATTTCCAGATTTGTCTCGGAATGTTTAACTTGTCAGCTGGTGAAGGCTGAACATCAAAGACCAGCTGGGTTGTTGAAGCCACCGCCTATTCCCGAATGGAAGTGAGAATGTATAGCTATGGATTTTATAGTTGGTTTACCAAAGACTGCCCAAGGGTATAATTCCATATGGGTAATAATCGATAGACTCACTAAGTCTGCCCACTTTTTGCCAGTGAAGACGACATACGATGTGGGAAGATACACAGACTTGTATATAAAAGAAATAGTGAGGTTGCATGGTGTTCCCGTTTTAATTGTATCTGATAGAGACCCGAAATTTACGTCAGCTTTTTGGAAGAGTTTGCATAAAGCTATGGGTACGAAGCTAACTTTTAGCACAGCCTTTCACCCCCAAACAGATGGACAATCGGAAAGAGTGATCCAGATTCTGGAAGATTTGCTCAGGGCTTGTATTGTAGATTTTTCCGAAGGCTAGGAGCTGAAGTTACCTCTAGTAGAGTTTGCGTATAACAATAGTTATCAATCAGCTATACAGATTGCTCCATATGAAGCGCTCTACGGTCGTAAATGTAGAACACCTCTTCATTGGGACGAAGTTGGTGAAAGAACTGGTTTAGGACCAGATGTAGTGGAGCAAACAGCATCAGCTGTTAGGAAGATTAGGGAGCGGATGAAAGATGCTCAAAGCAGGCAAAAGAGTTACGCAGACAACCGGAGAATGGAGCTGAATTTTGTAGTCGGCAACCATGTATTTTTGAGAGTTTCTCCAATGAAGGGAATTATGCGTTTTGGGAATAAATGGAAGCTGAGTCCCAGATATATTGGACCATATGAGATTTTAGAAAGAGTAGGGACGTTAGCCTATCGTTTAGCGTTGCCCCGCGGCTGTCAGGAGTACACAGCGTATTCCATGTATCAGCTTTGAGGAAGTATATTCCTAACCCATCTCACATATTAATTCATGAACCTATTCAGCTAGCATCAGATATAAGTTACGAAGAGAGACCCGAGAGGATTCTTCTTCGAGAAATTAGAAAGCTGAGAAACCGTAGTATTCCTTTGGTTAAGGTGCAATGGTTCAATCAATCTGAACGAGAAGCTACGTGGGAAACAGAAGCTGATATGCTTAGTCGTTACCCAGAATTGTTTGGTAAGTGAATTTCGAGTACGAAATTTCTTTAAGGAGGGTAGAGTTGTAACGCCCCAAAATCCATAGGACCATATTTAACCCTTTTTCTATTTCAAGGGCTTTGATATTGCGTATTTCATCCTTAAGTTTATTTCATTTGTTTTAACAGCTGATTTCCAGTTGTTGCTTTGAGACATGACGTGGAAGGTTTCCAGGCAGCTGTCGCCCGAGCATAAACACGAGCAGATTCAGATTTAGTTTAAAATGCCCTCAGCTGGACAAAAATGTTTTTTAAAAATGTTTTGGTAAAAGTTTTCAAATTCAAAATAGTAGTAGGGAATATTTGACAAATTCTTTGGAAAAGGACACGGGTTGGTAGGATCCCATGCCTACTCGAGTGTTAATACCTACTACAAGTCATATCCCGTATATGATTGTTTTCATAACAAGAGAGTTTCATAGTTGTCCAGAAATTTCTCTCTTTCTCTCTAAAAACTTCAAAGTGCTCGTAGTGGTGCTTGTGGAGAACTCCTGTTGAGACCCGCTGCTTCTGTGTTTTGCAGGTTTAAGGAAATTAAAGGCTGATTCTTTCTACGCCATTTTAAAGCATATATTGTTCTTCAGTGCATGATTGTTGCCTGTTTATGTTAAGATAAGTTATGTTAATGTTTAAGCATGTTTTAGTAAGTGCTTTGATGATCGGGTTCCAGTTTTGTTTCTGTTACAAAGTTTTAAAGAGTGCTTCGATGAAGAAGATGAAAATGTTGTTTTAAAATGTTGAGCAATCGGGTTTAAGTAGTACGTTCATGAATGATCTTCCTTCAGGTGGATGGTGACATCGGAACTTGACGCTATGTCATCGGAGTTGCTAGTCGAATCAGAAGTTAAGTTTGGTTTGATAGGCAACGGCTGATAGCGCAGCCGTCGTTTTGACGTTACAACACCAAGTTATACTCAGTAGTTCCCCTTTTCAGCAGTTATCTTTGTGTTAAGAAAATTCTAAGTGTTACGTTCAGCCGTGAGTTGTTTTGCGTCTGGGTTGGGTTAGTTCTTCATTATTGTTTATCTTACAGCTGAGTTGACTACGGTCAACAACCAACAGCTGATTTTATCCAGAAGTTGATTTCCTTATAACCAACAGCTGATTTTATCCAGCAGCTGATTTCCTTAGACCAACAGCTCCAGCAGCTGATTTCCTTAGAACCAACAGCTGATTGTTTACCCAACGTCTGATTTTCTTACACTAACGACGTCGTTTCATTTACTACATCTATTTCAATGTTATCGAATATCCTTGCGTCTGTTTTACTATAATCACATTGTTTCCATTAGTAACAGCTGATTACTTTTAGCGATAAGTCTCCGCAGTAGAACTCGATACTAGACAATGTTTTAAAGAAGTTTTAAAGAAAGAATTTCGAAGCACTGTGAACCCGAACGATGATTTCAAAATCAAATTTCAACCAGCTATGAGTTTAAAGGAAGAACGTTTCAATTTAAGGATTTATGGCATAGATAACAGACGGTCACCAAGGACGGGTGAGCAGCTGTCCAGATGTCAGTTGCCCCTTCACCACGAGCTAAATTCTAAGGTTGATATCAGTAGTCACTTGATCAGGTGCACCACGGACCTAAAGAGAGCTTCTAAGCCATAAATTACAAGAAAATAAGAATGGGATCTGGGTCATCTTCCCCATTTCCAAGTTTAACGAAATAAAGTTTATGAAAGCTGATGAATGACTTCCTTTAAACTGTTTTGTTAAGTTACGATATGTTTAGATGTCTGCCTGCATTATGCGAAATTGTTATCTTCAGATTTTACTTACTGAGCCCCTAGGCTCATTAGTTTTAAAATGGTGCAGGTGGGACAGAGCTGGGGCAGGCGGGAGGCAGCGACTGAACCAGCTGTGGTGATTGTGTTTATATACGGCCGATGTTCTCCACAGCCGCTGTTGTTGTTTTTTATCTTTTGTTAAGTCTGTATTAGATCTATTACAACAATAGTGAATTCAGATAGAATTGCAAACTTGTAATATCGCATTTTGCACTTTTGTAACATCTGTTATTAAAGAAAGTGTTTCAGATGTTCCAGTACTTGGCACCATATTATGTTTGTGTTTGAATTTTGATTTAGTTATAAGAAATACAGCTTATAACAATTCCCATTCAGCCCTTCTTTTCTTTTTATTATTCTTTCGTGACCCCATGAGGATTGGGACGTCACAACTTGGTATCAGAGCATGGTCCTGAGATAAACACACGCACTTCCAGTTGGAACAGCAGTTGTCAACCGTTTCTCCAGCGTTGTGAGTTTATTTTATGTTTCAGATCATTTGTTTTTATCTTTAGCATGTTCTGATTATTGCATTGTGGTGGATTACGGGCTATAGATTAAGATGTCTGGTCGAGGAAGAAGAAATATCCCAGTAGATTAATCCAACCCCGATAGTAACGCTAGTATTTCCCAGCTTTTAAGGTTGCTGGTAGAGCAAACCAGCAGAGGTAATGGCCAATCATCCAGCAGCCGAGGACCCAACAATGATGATCCTCAAGAGAAGTTCAGAAGACAAAAGCCGAAATAGTTTAGTGGTACTACTGATCCTTTAGTTGCTGAGAGCTGGATTAAGTCGATGGAAGTTATCTTTGAGTACCTCCAGATGCCAGATTTAGATAGGCCAAGGTGCGCTATCTATATGTTGAGGAATGACGCCATGATTTGGTGGGAAGGAGCTAAGCTATCGGTGGATTTAATGAATTTCACTTGGGCAGATTTCAAGCAAGTGTTTTACGAACAGTACTTCACAGAAGACAAGAGGTCTGAGTTGAAGAGAGAGTTTCTGACTTTGAAACAAGGAAGCATGACTGTGCAAGAGTATGCGCGGATGTTTGAAAGAGGATGCTACTTTGTGCCTCTAATCGAAAATGATCCAGCAGAGAAGTTGAGCAGTGGATAGAGCCCTGCGAATTGAGAGGGATTGGAAAGATATAGATGAGGAAAGGCAGAAGAATTGCCCAAAGTCGAGACAGCTGGTGACCAGCCGGGCATATGTGATGACGACCGAACAGGCCAATCCAGATTCTACAGTGGTTACGGGTGAGATTTTATTAGCTGGTTTGCCTTCTGTGGCTTTGCTAGATTCAGGAGCCACCCATTCATTTATAGCAGCTAAGTTTTCTAGGAAGCTACCCATTGGACCTGATCGTGTAGCTGTAGGCTTTTGTGTAACATTGCCTTCATGAGAAGAATTAGTATCCCATGATATGTTTATGAATTTAGAACTTAGGCTCCAAGGGCATTCGATTTCCGCAGATTTGATTGTTTTTCCGATGCCTGAGTTCGACATGATTTTGGGGATGGACTGGTTAACCAAGCATGGAGTGGTAATTAATTTCAAGACTCGAGCAGTAGCAGTTAACCTACCTAGAGGAGACCCGTTCCAATTTGAAGCCAATCAGACGTGGAGGATTCCTCGCCTTATATCAGCACTTAAGGCTCAGAGATGTTTAAGGAAAGGAGGGGTAGGATATATGATAAGTCTGTCATCCTTAGCAGTGACTAGCAAGCCCCAACTTTCAGACGTGGAGGTGGTAAACGAATTTCCTGAAGTTTTCCCAGAAGATATACAAGGACTGCCTCCAGATAGAGAATTAGAATTTTCGATCGAATTAGTTCCAGGAGCAGCCCCTGTATCCAGACCACCTTATCGTTTAGCTCCCTCAGAAATGAAAGAATTAAAGGAACAGTTACAAGATCTGTTAGAAAAAGGATTTATTAGACCAAGCACTTCACCCTGGGGAGCCCCTGTTATTTTTGTCAAGAAGAAGGTTGGAAGCTTGAGAATGTGCATAGACTATAGGGAGCTGAACAAACTGACCATTAAGAATAAATATCCCCTTCCTAGAATTGAGGATCTTTTTGACCAATTGAAAGGAGCAGCAGTCTTTTCTTAGATTGATTTAAGGTCGGGTTACCACCAGCTGAAGATTAAGGCAGCCGATATATATAAGACATCCTTTAGAACCCGTTACGGTCATTATGAATTTTTAGTGATGCCTTTTGGTTTAACTAATGCCCCATCAGCTTTTATGGATCTGATGAATAGAGTTTTCCAACCCTTTTTGGATCAGTTCGTAGTTGTGTTTATAGATGATATCCTAATATACTCTAAGACAAAGGTTGAACATGTTGAGCATTTAAGGACAGTGCTTCAAATACTAAAGAGTAAGCAGCTATACGCTAAGTATAGTAAATGCGACTTTTGGTTGGAGAAGGTAGAATTCTTAGGTCACATTATATCTAAGGATGGATTAGAAGTAGACCCAGCCAAAGTAGAAGCTGTACGTGACTGGCCAATACCAAAGTCGGTTTCAGAGGTAAGGTGTTTCTTGGGATTAGCCGGTTATTATAGGCGATTCATTCAAGGATTTTCCAAGATAGTTGTCCCTTTGACCTCGTTAACAAGGAAGCTTGTTAAGTATGATTGGACTTCGGAATGCCAAATCAGCTTCGACAAGTTGAAGCAAGCGCTGATATCAGCACCAGTATTAACCATGCCATCTGATCAAGGGAAGTTTGTGATTTACACAGATGCGTCTAAGATGGGTTTAGGTGCCGTATTGATGCAAGACCGAAAGGTGATATCCTATTCTTCCCGACAGCTGAAGGACCATGAGAAAACTATCCCACTCACGACTTGGAGCTGGCTGCCGTAGTGTTTGCCTTGAAGATATGGAGACATTATTTGTATGGGGAAAAGTGTGAGATATTCACAGATCATAAGAGCCTCAAATACTTTTTCACTCAGAAGGAGCTGAATATGAGGCAGAGGAGATGGATGGAGCTGGTAAAATATTATGATTGCACGATCAGCTATCACCCAGGAAAAGCTAATGTGGTTGCTGATGCATTGAGTAGGAAGTCCGTTGGGATAGCACAGCTCACTGTCCAAAGACCCTTGGCAGCTGAAATTGAGAAGTTGGGACTAGAATTAGTAACCAGCAGCAGCAAGTCAGTCATAGCAAATCTCTTGGTGAGATCAGATTTGATGGACCAAATTCGTGAGGGTCAGTCGAAAGATGAACAGATTAAGAAGTGGGTTAAGAAAGATAGGGAAAGAGGCAGCAGTCTCTATTTTTCAGACGGTGGAGTAATCAGATTTCAAGGAAGAATCTGGGTGCTACAAGTGGAAACCTTGATATCAGATTTGATGGCAGAAGCTCATACAGCCCCTTATACTGTACATCCAGGGAGTACTAAAATGTATAAAGACCTCCAGCAGTTGTACTGGTGGCCAGGGATGAAACGAGACATTGCCATATTTGTCTCGGAATGTTTAACTTGTCAGCTGGTGAAGGCTGAACATCAATGACCAGCTGGGTTGTTAAGCCACTGCCTATTCCCGAATGGAAGTGAGAATGTATAGCTATGGATTTTGTAGTTGGTTTACCAAAGACTGCCCAAGGGTATAATTCCATATGGGTAATAATCTATAGACTCACTAAGTCTGCCCACTTTTTGCCAGTGAAGACGACATACGATGTGGGAAGATACACAGACTTGTATATAAAAGAAATAGTGAGTTTGCATGGTGTTCCCGTTTTAATTGTATCTGATAGAGACCCGAAATTTACGTCAGCTTTTTGGAAGAGTTTGCATAAAGCTATGGGTACGAAGCTAACTTTTAGCACAGCCTTTCACCCCCAGACAGATGGACAATCGGAAAGAGTGATCCAGATTCTGGAAGATTTGCTCAGGGCTTGTATTGTAGATTTTTCCGAAGGCTAGGAGCTGAAGTTACCTCTAGTAGAGTTTGCGTATAACAATATTTATCAATCATCTATACAGATAGCTCCATATGAAGCGCTCTACGGTCGTAAATGTAGAACACCTCTTCATTGGGACGAAGTTGGTGAAAGAACTGGTTTAGGACCAGATGTATTGGAGCAAACAGCATCAGCTGTTAGGAAGATTAGGGAGCGGATGAAAGCTGCTCAAAGCAGGAAAAAGAGTTACGCAGACAACCGGAGAAGGGAGCTGAATTTTGTAGTCGGCAACCATGTATTTTTGAGAGTTTCTCCAATGAAGGGAATTATGCGTTTTGGGAATAAAGGGAAGCTGAGTCCCAGATATCTTGGACCATATGAGATTTTAGAAAGAGTAGGGACGTTAGCCTATCGTTTAGCGTTGCCCCGCAGCTGTCAGCAGTGCACAGCGTATTCCATGTATCAGCTTTGAGGAAGTATATTCCTAAAGTCGGCAACCATGTATTTTTGAGAGTTTCTCCAATGAAGGGAATTATGCGTTTTGGGAATAAGGGAAGCTGAGTCCCAGATATCTTGGACCATATGAGATTTTAGAAAGAGTAGGGACGTTAGCCTATCGTTTAGCGTTGCCCCGCAGCTGTCAGCAGTGCACAGCGTATTCCATGTATCAGCTTTGAGGAAGTATATTCCTAACCCATCTCACATATTAAGTCATGAACCTATTCACCTAGCATCAGATTTAAGTTATGAAGAGAGACCCGAGAGGATTCTTCTTCGAGAAATTAGAAAGCTGAGAAACCGTAGTATTCCTTTGGTGAAGGTGCAATGGTTCAATCAATCTGAACGAGAAGCTACGTGGGAAACAGAAGTTGTATGCTTAGTCGTTACCCAGAATTGTTTGGTAAGTGAATTTCGAGTACGAAATTTCTTTAAGGAGGGTAGAGTTGTAACGCCCCAAAATCCATAGGACCATATATTTAACCCTTTTCTATTTCAAGGGCTTATTTGATATTGCGTATTTCAGCCTTAAGTTTATTTCATTTGTTTTAACAGCTGATTTTCAGTTGTTGCTTTGAGACATGACGCGGAAGGTTTCCAGGCAGCTGTCGCCCGAGCATAAACACGAGCAGATTCAAATTTAGTTTAAAATGCCCTTAGCTGGACAAAAATATTTTTTAAAATGTTTTGGTAAAGTTTTCAAATTCAAAATAGTAGTAGGGAATATTTGACAAATTCTTTGGAAAAGGACACGGGTTGGTAGGATCCCATGCCTACTCAAGTGTTAATACCTACTACAAGTGATATCCCGTATATGATTGTTTTCATAACAAGAGAGTTTCATCGTTGTCCAGAAATTTCTCTCTTTCTCTCTAAAAACTTCAAAGTGCTCGTAGTGGTGCTTGTGGAGAACTCCTGTTGAGACCCGCTGCTTCTGTGTTTCGCAGGTTTAAGGCAAGTAAAGGCTGATTCTTTCTACGTAATTTTAAAGCATATATTGTTCTTCAGTGCATGATTGTTGCCTGTTTATGTTAAGATAAGTTATGTTCATGTTTAAGCATGTTTTAGAAAGTGCTTTGATGATCGGGTTCCAGTTTTGTTTCTGTTACAAAGTTTTAAAGAGTGCTTCGATGAAGAAGATGAAAATGTTGTTTTAAAATGTTGAGCAATCGGGTTTAAGTAGTACGTTCATGAATGATCTTCCTTCCGGTGGATGGTGACATCGGAACTTGACGCTATGTCATCGGAGTTTCTAGTCGAATCAGAAGTTAAGTTTGGTTTGATAGGCAACGGCTGATAGCGCAGCCGTCGTTTTGATGTTACAACACCAAGTTATACTCAGTAGTTCCCCTTTTCAGCAGTTATCTTTGTGTTAAGAAAATTCTAAGTGTTACGTTCAGCCGTGAGTTGTTTTGCGTCTGGGTTGGGTTAGTTCTTCATTATTGTTTATCTTACAGCTGAGTTGACTACGGTCAACAACCAACAGCTGATTTTATCCAGCAGCTGATTTCCTTAGAACCAACAGCTCCAGCAGCTGATTTCCTTAGAACCAACAGCTGATTGTTTACCCAACGTCTGATTTTCTTACACTAACGACGTCGTTTCATTTACTACAATTGTTTCAATGTTATCGAATATCCTTGCGTCTGTTTTACTATAATAACATTGTTTCCCTTAGTAACAGCTGATTCCTTTTAGCGATAAGTCTCAGAAGTAGAACTCGATACTCGACAATGTTTTAAAGAAGTTTTAAAGAAAGAATTTCGAAGCACTGTGAACCCGAACGATGATTTCAAACTCAAATTTCAACCAGCTATGAGTTTAAAGGAAGAACGTTCAATTTAAGGATTTATGGCATAGATAACAGACGGTCACCATGGAAGGGTGAGCAGCTGTCCAGATGTCAGTTGCCCCTTCACGAGCTAAATGCTAAGGTTGATATCAGTAGTCACTTGATCAGGTGCACCACGGACCTAAAGAGAGCTTCTAAGCCATAAATTACAAGAAAATAAGAATGGGATCTGGGTCATCTTCCCCATTTCCAAGTTTAACGAAAGAAAGTTTATGAAAGCTGATGAATGACTTCCTTTAAACTGTTTTGTTAAGTTACGATATGTTTAGATGTCTGCTTGCATTATGCGAAATTGTTATCTTCAGATTTTACTTACTGAGCCCCTAGGCTCATTAGTTTTAAAATGGTGCAGGTGGGACAGAGCTGGGACAGGCGGGAGGCAGCGACTGAACCAGCTGTGGCGATTGTGTTTATCTACGGCCGATGTTTTCCGCAGCCGCTGTTGTTGTTTTTTATCTTTTAAGTCTGTATTAGATCTATTACAACAATAGTGAATTCAGATAGAATTGCAAAGTTTTAATATCGCATTTTGCACTTTTGTAACATCTGTTATTAAAGAAATTGTTTCAGCTGTTCCAGTACTTGGCGCCATATTATGTTTGTGTTTGAATTTTGATTTAGTTATAAGAAATACAGCTTATAACAATTCCCATTCAGCCCTTCTTTTCTTTTTATTATTCTTTCGTGACCCCATGAGGATTGGGACGTCACAAACGGGATCTTCGATCGAGAATCCTGGCCGTAGAAGTCCCACTTCTCGCCAGACAAAGGCCTAAAACGAACAATCCCATGGAAACAATCCACGGAGGCCCTATAGTTGGACAACACGTCCATCCCAACAATACAATCGAAATCCCACAACATCAGACGAATCAGATTCGCCACCAACACATGCTCCCCAAATCTCAAAACGCCATCTAACAAAACCTCCTGGGAAAATAGGCTCACACCGCCGGGGGTAGAAACAGAAATAGCATCGCGCAAAGGGATGGTACACAGACCATGCTCGATAACAAAAGTCGGAGATAAAAGAATGCGATGCATCGGTGTCAAACAACACACGCGCAGGAAAATCGAAAACAAGACAAGTACCTGCGATCACCCTGCTCGGCGTCTCCTCCGCCTGCTCCCTAGTCATGACGTTGGCTTGAGCATGCTGGGGTCCAGAATAGAACGGTTGAGACGACTGTCCGAATCGCGACGGACCAGGTTGCTGGAACGGCCTGAACGGAGTCTCACCAATCCTGGGCTGCTGAAACTGAGGGGAACGACCCCTAGACTGTCCTCCACGACCCTGAGGCGGGGCTGCGGCTGGCTACGATCCAGCTGACGGACACACCCTAGCAAAATGTTCATACTGACCACAAAGATTGCAAGAGCCCTGCACACCGACACACTGGGTAGAAGGATGCTTGCCACCACAATAACCACAGAACTCAGCCCGAGAACCACTGCTACTCAAGCTACCTGAACCAGATGATCCAGAACCAGACTTATTCTTGAACTGTTGACAGCGGGGTCAAAACCTCTGACAGCCAGACTGCTGTGCCACCTGCGGCTGCTGCTGCTGCTGAGGCTGATGGGCTGACTGGGAGGACTGGGAAGACTGCACTCCCTGACGAGCAGGACGACCACCCTGCGCTACCTGCTGCATACGAGCACGACGACTCCTCAAACCCTCCTCAATATCGATAGCATTATCCACTGCTTCAGAATAAGTCTTGGGTTTGCTTGTCAGCACCATCTGATACAGTTCCTCGTTCAAACCCTCTAAAAATCTGGTCCTCTTGGCCCTCTCTGTCAGCCCTCGTGCTCTCAACAGAGTAAAATCATACAAACACACGCGGAAGCTATCAAAAAGCGGGTAAAATTTTCGCTTTTGACCTGACGGTTTAAAACAATACAATTTAAAATAGTGCGATACTCAAAATAGATATCCCAGTTCACGAAACCGACCAAACAACAAATGGCTACAAGCCATAACAATACAGTATAGCATACAAACACAAGTATCAGACTACAACCACTGGATACAACAACGAAGCACAGGGCATCCCCTGACTAACTGTACTGATACATATAAATATGCTATACGCAACTGGGATACTCTAACCACCTCCCGGGACACCTCCAGATGGGTTAAAGCCACGACCAGCTGTAAAACCTAGGTTCCCTGAAAAACAACACAACAAGGAAAACAACCAAGTCCCAGAGGGACATGGGTTCAAACCCTAGTACGGAGAGCAACTGAAATAGCTAAAGAAAATGCATAAGATAAAATGCAGATGCTATGCATGAGACACCGGATAGCAGCTGAAGGCTACAACCAACAAGGGAGCCAAGAAACTCAAACATAGCTCCAAAATATCTGCAACGAATAGTGGCCACGGGGTGTGTTCAAAGTGTGGTAATGAGCCACTCGCCTTGACACTACACCCGAATACCAGATGCATCAAACAACTCAACCTGCCATTGCCTCGCCCATGAACTGTGGTAGTTAACAACTCGGTGCATGGCTGCTAACAGATCCCAGCAGGGAGATGAGAGTGCGGTATTGCCGCTCGCCCTCGCATCCTGGTAAGAAACAACAGCAATACAACGGGATACAAAGCAATGGCTGCAACAGAGATATGAATGCAATATGGGAAATGCGTATATGCATAAACATAGCAGCTAAAACAGCAATCACATATGCACACGGCAACATCCATGGAAATACACAAGCAGCCATCTAAAATTCAATCTCACGCCAATTCCCAGCTACATCAAGCTCAAATCCGTACCTCAATACTGCGCAACAATTACCACAAAGGAATCCCGAGAAATCTGGTTAAAAACCTGCTAAACAACGAAGCATAATTCTCAGGGATGCTAACAGAAGCTCACGGCTAGGAGCCACGCTCAACCAATGCAATTACTACCAAAACAACTTACTGGAAGCTTAAACCAATGCTAGGAACAAGATCTCATCACAAGGGAACGAAGTTCTACCTGCACTACAATACGCACGATCGGGCAGCAACTTCGCGTTCCTCAACTAGCCAACTACAGCCTCCAAAAGTGGTATAAAGTGGAAGAGCTTCTCGAGAGGAATCCAACGCTACCTCAAACGCCCAAAACAACGGTCGGAAACGATTGAAAATCGCCGGAGAAACTCACGGTGAACAGTACTAGGGTTCGAGAGCAGAGGTCGACAATCGAGAGAATGTTTCGCTAAGTATGGGAATCTAATAAATCAATCGAAGACCAAGTCTTCCAATATATATACACTCTCAACTGCTGATAATAGATCCCACCGACAAACCAGTCGACACTCGCTGAAAATACAACCAGCAGATGCAAAACAAACCAGCTGCTGAATCTCTCCAACAACGCTAGCAAAACGGCGTCGTGGCAACTTAACTAAAAGACGTCGCACAGCTTACGTCATCATATCTGTCAACATCTGGTCGCCCAAAACCAGCGACTGGATTTCTCTCACAACGCAACATATCCTTGCAGCTGGTACCAGACGCGACATCAAAATGCAGCGTTTCAACTAAGTAAAACGACGTAGCTTTTGCACACGTCAGCAAATCTGCTGAACTACACAAATGCAACGACTGGTCCCCTAGCGCTAACCAAAACGACGTCGCCTTCACTTATCCAAACGACAGCATTTTGCACTCGCTACAGGAGCTTGCTGCTAACATATATCACCCAGCATATTCCTCACAAAACGTCGCCGTTTTGAAATTCCTTAGCGCTCTCTGCTGAAATCCACGTAAGCGTTGCTGCTGGCAGATCCTACCAAACGCACGCCTAAGATACTATCTGCTGGCAGACTTTGCCAACGACATATTACTCAACTCAAAACGACGGCGTTTTGATCTCCCGTGATACAATTATACTCTGCGACTGGTTTTCACTACCAACCAGCTGCTAACTCACAAATACCAAAAATTACGAAAACTTCCAAAATTCTTAAAACCGATTAATCTAACATTAATCTTCCATTAAATCCAGGTCTCACATTTCTCCCCCACTAAAAAGGATTTCGTCCTTGAAATCAAACAACAACAATTCTGAAAGAACAATACAGCAACAGAAACCAAAACAGAAATATGCCTAACACAAGGCCAAGAGTTCAAGATAACTGAGCAAACAATTAACAACAACTAGGGAAGAATTACAACCAAAAGCTACAAACTACTGGAATTTAGCTCAACAGCTATCAAACAGATGCGGCCACTCGCGCTGCATCTTTTCCTTCCAGCTCCCAAGTAGCTTCTTCCCTTCCGTGTTTGCTCCATTGCACCATTACCAATGGAATGGTTTTATTTCTGAGCTGTTTCTCTTTTCGGCCAAGGATCTGCAACTCTTATTTTCATAACTAGCTTGGCGATCCTGGGAAGCTTTCATCCGCTGTCGAATTAGATCCACATGATCCTTCATTTGCTGCACAAAATCTGGGGCAGATAGCTGCTTCTCCCCCACTTCTTCCCAACATACTGGCGATCTGCACTTTCTACCATACAAAGCCTCAAACGGCGCCATGCCAATCATCACATGATAGCTGTTATTGTAGGAAAACTCTACTAAAGACAACGCGTCTTGCCAGCTACCTCCGAAATCCAACACAACAGCTCGTAACATATCCTCCAACGTCTGGATTGTTCTCTCAGATTGGCCATCTGTCTGGGGGTGATACGCTGTGCTCATCGCCAATCTGGTACCCAAAGCTGTTTGCAGACTCTTCCGAAACCTGGAAGTAAACCTCGGATCTCGGTCGGATACGATCAAAACGGGCACACCGTGCAGTCTAACAACAAAATCAACGTACAGTTTCGCCATTTTCTTCAACGAGAAGGTCATTCCATAGGGAATAAAATGTGCAGACTTCGACAGTCGGTCTATAACCACCCAAATAGCATCGCATCCTCTGCTGGTACGAGGCAGATGCGTTACGAAGTCCATCGCTATGTGCTCCCAATTCCATTGGGGCACTTCCAAACTCTGCAACAGACCACCCGGTCTCATCCTTTCGGCCTTAACCATCTGACAGTTCAAACAACGAGCAACAAAACCAGCAACGTCACTCTTCAGGCCAGCCCACCAGAAGTGCGGCTTCAACGCATGGTACATCTTCCGTGCATCAGGATGAACACTATGTCTGCTACAGTGCGCTTCTCGAAGGATCTCCTCCTTCAAATCAATGAGGTTAGGCACAACCAGCCTGCCACGAAACCTCAAACACCCATCGGACGAGATAGAATAATCCTCAAGTTCGCCAGCCTTGACCTTCAACTTCAACTCGTGGATAGACGGATCGGTCCTCTGAGCTGCTCGAATACTCGAAACAACCTATGGCTCCACATGGAAAGAAGAAACCACCACACAATCCTCAGCCGGGTAGAATCTCCAACCCATAGTGTTAAGATGCTCCTGATCCTTAGAGATGTACAACGACGCAAGCATCTCACTAGCCTTCCTGCTCAAAGCATCGGCCACTACGTTCGACTTCTCAGGCTGGTACTTGATCTCGAAATCAAAGTCCTTTAGCAGCTCCATCCAACTACGTTGTCTCATGTTCAAGTCAGGCTGCGAAAACAGATACTGCAAACTCTTGTGGTTCGAGTACACCAAAAATTGCTCGCCATACAGGTAATGACGCCAGATCTTCAGCGCAAAAACCACCACTGCGAGCTCCAAATCATGGACTGGATAACAAGTCTCGTGCGATTTCAACTGCCACGAGGCATACGCAATGACTCGACCATTCTGCATTAACACACAACCCAATCCATTGAGCGAAGCGTCAGAACAAACAACAAAACCACCTGAACCGGACGACAGAGCCAACACAGGTGCAGTAGTCAACTTCTCCTTGAGCAGTTTAAAAGCATTCTCGCACTGCTCAGTCCATACAAACCTCTTGTCCTTCTACGTCAGTTGAGTCATCTGCTTTGCTATGTTAGAGAACCCTTCGATAAAACGACGGTAATAGCCAGCCAGACCCAAGAAACTGCGAATCTCAGAAATATTCCTGGGACGCTCCCAGTTCAGAACAGCATCAACCTTACTGGGATCCACCGAAATCCCCTCGGCTGAAATCACATGTCCCAAGAATACGACGCGATCCAGCCAGAACTCGCACTTGGAGAATTTGGCATACAACTGCTGATCTCTCAACGTCTGAAGGACAATCCGCAAATGCTCCTTATGCTCTAAAGGAGTCTTCGAGTAAACCAAGATGTCGTCAATGAAAACAATCACAAACTGATCAATGAACTCTCTAAAAACCCGGTTCATCAGATCCATAAAGACTACAGGCACGTTGGTCAAACCAAACGGCATCACCAGAAACTCGAAATGCCCATACCTGATACAAAAAGCAGTCTTCGCGACATCTTGATCTCTCACTCTCAGCTGATGATACCCTAAACGAAGAGCAATCTTTGAGTACACCGCAGAACCTTGCAGTTGATCAAACGGATCATCAATCCTGGGTAACGGGTACTTGTTCTTGACTGTCGCTTTGTTCAAATGGCGGAAATCAATGCACATCCGCATTGAGCCATCCTTCTTCTTCACAAACAAGATGGGCGCTCCCCACGGCGACATAATAGGTTGGATGAAACCTTTCTCCAGCAAATCGTCAAACTGCACCTTGAGTTCTCTCAACTCCGCAGGCGCCAGACGATACGGGGCACGAGAAATCAGAGCTATGCCAGGCACCAACTCGATGATGAAGTCAATCTCCCGCCTCGGAGGAAAACCAGGAATCTCCTCTGAAAACACATCGGGAAAATGCCGCACCACAGGAACGTCACTGAGCTGCACACAGGAAGAAGAAGACGCATCCAAAGCATAGATCAAGAAGCCAGCATTCCCCAAGGACAACAAGCTGAACATCTCCATAGCTGAGACTAACGGGATCTTCGATCGAGAATCCTGGCCGTAGAAGTCCCACTTCTCGCCAGACAAAGGCCTAAATTGCAAAATTCCATGGAAACAATCCATGGAGGCCCTATACTTGGACAACACGTCCATCCCAACTATACAATCGAAATCCCACAACATCAAACGGATCAAGTTCGCTAATAGCACATGCTCACCAAACCGCAACACGCCATCTAACAAAACCTCCTGGGAGAACAGGTTCACACCGCCAGGGGTAGACATGGAAACAGCATCGCGCAACGAAATGGTACACAGACCATGCTCAACAACAAACAAATCAGAGATAAACGAATGCGATGCACCGGTGTCAAACAACACACGCGTAGCAAAATCGAAAACAAGACAAGTACCTGTGATCACCCGACTCGGCGTCTCCTCGGCCTGCTCCCTAGTGATGGCGTTGACCTGAGCATGCTGGGGTCCATAGAAGAACTGCTGAGACGACTGTCCGAACCGCGATGGACCAGGCTGCTGAAACGGCCTCAACTGAGTCTCACCCAACCGGGGCTATTGAAACTGAGGGGAACGACCCGTAGACTGACCTCCACGACCCTGAGGCTGGGCCGCGGTCTGCTGTGATCCAGCTGACGGACACACTATAGCAAATTTCCCGTACTGACCACAAATGTTGCATGAGCCCTGCACACCAACACACTGGGTAGAAGGATGTTTTCCACCGCAAAAACCACAAAACTCAGCCCGAGAATAGCTGCTACTCGAGCTGCCTGAACCAGAAGAGCCAGAACCCGACTTCTTCTTACTAATCGTGGGTCGGAACCTCTGACGGCCAGACTGCTGAGCCACCTGCGGCTGCTGCTGCTGCTGGGGCTGATGTGCTGACTGGGAGGACTGAGAAGACTGCACTCCCTGACCAGTGGGACGACCACCCTGAGCCACCTGCTGCCTACGAGCACGACGGCTACGCAAACCCTCCTCAATGTTGATGGCACTATCCACTGCCTCGGCATACGTCTTGGGTTTGCTGGTCAGCACCATCTGATATAACTCTTCATTCAAGCCCTCAAGAAATCTAGTCCGCTTGGCCCTCTCCCGGCCAGAAACATGGGGAACGTAAGCCAACAAGGAATAGAACATACGCGCATACTCCCTCACCGTCATGGAGCCCTGTTCCAGATGATCGAACTCCCGCTCTCGGGCGTTCACATAAGACTCGGGTACATACTCCTATCGGAAGGTCTCGCAAAAACTGGCCCAAGAGATCCCAACACCGGTCTCCAACAAGGTACTCGAAGCGCCTCACCACCAGCGCTCTGCAGCCTTCCTGAGCAAGAGGGTCACTAAACTCAGCCGAAGATCATCATCATACTGAACCCGATCGAAAAGACCGATGATATTCCGGAGCCACGAGTCTGCATCCTCACTAGACTCATTACCATTGAAGACTGGAGGGTTCATCCTCTGAAACCTCGCTATCATGACATCCATCCTCTCCACAGGAGGTGCCGCAACCTCAACTTCCTCCTCGTCGCTAACACGAGTATGACTGCGAGCACTACGCCTATCCTCATTCTGTCCTGTTGATTCCTCAAACTGCCCCTACCTCTACCACGACGTCGAGGCGGCATCTACGAAAACACTCAATAGGATCAAGCAAAACAGAACAGATACAGCATAGATAGCACATAACACAAATATGCAGCACGTAGTCACATAGATCAAGCACATGCAACACACAACACTGTGCCTAGACTCAAGTATAATCAAAGAAATTGAGCTTATCCTAGCTTAAGCTCTGATACCAAAAAATGTCAGGCCCCGTGCTCTCAACAGAGTAAAATCATACAAACACACGTGGAAGCTATCAAAAAGCGGGTAAAAATTTTCGATTTTGGCCTGACGGTTTAAAACAATACAATTTAAAATAGTGCAATACTCAAAATAGATATCCCAGTTCACGAAACCGACCAAACAACAAATGGCTACAAGCCATAACAATACAGTATAGCATACAAACACAAGTATCAGACTCCAACCACTGGATACAACAACGAAGCACAGGGCATCCCCTGGCTAAATGTACTGATACATATAAATATGCTATACGCAACTGGGACACTCTAACCACCTCCTGGGACACCTCCAGATGGGTTAAAGCCACGACCAGCTGTAAAACCTAGGTTCCCTGAAAAACAACACAACAAGGAAAACAACCAAGCCCCAGAGGGACATGGGGTCAAACCCCAGTACGGAGAGCAACTGAAATAGCTAAAGAAAATGCATAAGATAAAATGCAGATGCTATGCATGAGACACCGGATAACAGCTGAAGGCTACAACCAACAAGGGAGCCAAGGAACTCAAACATAGCTCCAAAATATCTGCAACGAATAGTGGCCACGGGGTGTGTTCAAAGTGTGGTAATGAGCCACTCGCCTTGACACTACACCCGAATATCAGATGCATCAAACAACTCAACATGCCGTTGCCTCGCCCATGAACTGTGGTAGTTAACCACTCGGCGCATGGCGGCTAACAATTCCCAGTAGGGAGATGAGAGTGCGGTATTGCCGCTCGCCCTCGCATCCTGGTAAGAAACAAAAGCAATACAACGGGATACAAAGCATTGGCTGCAACAGAGATATGAATGCAATATGGGAAATGCGTATATGCATAAACATAGCAGCTAAAACAGCAATCACATATGCACACGGCAACATCCATGGAAATGCACAAGCAGCCATCTAAAATTCAATCTCACGCCAATTCCCAGCTACATCAAGCTCAAATCCGTACCTCAATACTGCGCAACAATTACCACAAAGGAATCCCGAGAAATCTGGTTAAAAACCTGCTAAACAACGAAGCATAATTCTCATGGATGCTAACAGAAGCTCACGGCTGGGAGCCACACTCAACCAATGCAATTACTACCAAAACAACTTACTGGAAGCTTAAACCAATGCTAGGAACAAGATCTCATCACAAGGGAACGAAGTTCTACCTGCACTACAAAACGCACGATCGGGCAGCAACTTCGCGTTCCTCAACTAGCCAACTACAGCCTCCAAAAGTGGTATAAAATGGAAGAGCTTCTCGAGAGGAATCCAACGCTACCTCAAACGCCCAAAACAACGGTCGAAAACGACGGAAAATTGCCGGAGAAACTCACGGTGAACAGTACTAGGGTTCGAGAATAGAGGTCGACAATCGAGAGAATGTTTCGCTAAGTATGGGAATCTAATAAATCAATCGAAGACCAAGTCTTCCAATATATATAAACTCTCAACTGCTGATAATAGATCCCACCGACAAACCAGTCGACACTCGCTGAAAATACAACCAGCAGATGCAAAACAAATCAGCTGCTGAATCTCTCCAACAACGCTAGCAAAACGACGTCGTGGCAACTTAACTAAATGACGTCACATAGCTTACGTCATCATATCTGTCAACAGCTGGTCGCCCAAAACCAGCGATTGGATTTCTCTCACAACGCAACATATCCTTGCAGCTGGTACCAGACGCGACATCAAAACGCAGCGTTTCAACTAAGTAAAACGACGTAGCTTCGCACACGTCAGCAAATCTGCTGAACTACACAAATGCAACGACTGGTCCCCTAGCGCTAACCAAAACGACGTCGCCTTCACTTATCCAAACGACAGCGTTTTGCACTCCCTATAGGAGCTTGCTGCTAACAGATATCACCCAGCAGAGTCCTCACAAAACGTCGCCGTTTTGAAATTCCTTAGCGCTCTCTGCTGAAATCCACGTAAGCGTTGCTGCTGGCAGATCCTACCCAACGCACGCCTAAGATACTATCTGCTGGCAGACTTTGCCAACGGCTGATTACTCAACGCAAAACGACGCCGTTTCAATCTCCCGTGATACAATTATACTCTGCGACTGGTTTTCACTACCAACCAGCTGCTAACTCACAAATACCAAAAATTACGAAAACTTCCAAAATTCTTAAAACCGATTAATCTAACATTAATCTTCCATTAAATCCAGGTCTCACACTCTCCCGGCTAGAAACATGAGGGACGTACGCCAACAAAGAAGAAAACTTCCTAGCATACTCCCGAACAGACATCGAGCCCTGCTCCAGATGATCAAACTACCGCTCACGAGCGTTCACATAAGACTCAGGAACATACTCCTGCCTAAAAGTCTCGCAAAAGCTGTCCCAAGTAATCCCAACTTCGGTCTCCAACAAAGTATTAGAAGCACCTCGCCACCAGCGCTCTGCACCCTTTCTAAGCTGAAGGGTCACCAAACTCAAACGAAGCTCGTCGTCATACTTGACACGATCGAAAAGACCAGTGATGTTCCGAAGCCACAAATCTGCATCCTCGCTCGACTCGTTGCCATTGAAAACCTGAGGATTCATCCTCTGAAACCTCGCTATCACAACGTCCATTCTCTCTACAGGGGTCGGCAAAACCTCAACCTCATCCTCCTCATCACGGCTACTACGAGTACGACTAGGAGCACTACTCTGATCCTCATTCTGTCCTTCCGACTCCTGAAACTGCCCCTACCTCTAGCTCTAAGTCTAGGCAGCATCTACGAAGGCACTCAACAGGATAAGGCAACAGAGAACAGATACAGCATAGATATCACAACAATATGCAGCACATAATCACATAGGTCAAGCACATACAACACACGACACTGTGTCAGACTCAAGTGTGATCAAAGAAATTGAGCTTATCCCAGCTTAAGCTCTGATACCAAAAATGTCAGGCCTCGTGCTCACACAGAGTAAAATCACATAAACACAAGCGGAAGCTACTAAAAAGCGGGTAAAAATTTTTTGCTTTTGGCCTGACGGTTTAAAACAGTATAATTTAAAATACGACAATACTCAAAATAGATATCCCAGTTTAACAAAACCACCACAACAAATGGTACAGCATAAACATGTATCAAATACCTGGTAACAACCACAACCGAATATCACAAGATACAACAAAAGCACAGGGCATCCCCTGGCTAACAATACTGATACATAAATATATGCTATACGCTACTGGGATACTCTAACCACCTCCTGGGGCACCTCTAGCTGGGTCAGCACCATGACCAGCTGAATAACCTGGGAAACCTGAACAACAACAGGCAAACAAACAAACCAAGCCCCAGAGGGACATGGGGTCAAACCCCAGTACGGAGAGCAACTATAAAACAGCAGTAAACAGCAAGAATAAAATGCAGATGCTATGCATGAGACCAGGGACGATACTCTAACCACCTCCTGGGGCACCTCTAGCTGGGTCAGCACCATGACCAGCTGAATAACCTGGGAAACCTGAACAACAACAGGCAAACAAACAAACCAAGCCCCAGAGGGACATGGGGTCAAACCCCAGTACGGAGAGCAACTATAAAACAGCAGTAAACAGCAAGAATAAAATGCAGATGCTATGCATGAGACCAGGGACAACAGCTGGAGGCTACAACCAAGGAAGGGAGCCAAAGAACCCAATGCACAGCTCAACGAAATCTGCAACAAACAGTAGCGACGGGATGTGTTCAAAGTGTGGCAATGAGCCACTCGCCTTGACACCACACCCGAATACCAGATGCATCAAACAGCTCGACCTATCGTTGCCCAACCTATGAACTGTGGTAGTTAACCACTCGGCGCATAGGGGCTAACAAACCCAGCAGGGAGATGAGAGTGCGTTATCGCCGCTCGCCCTCGCATCTTGATATGAACAGAGAAACAACAACGAAACGATGGCTGCAAAAGCTGAAATGAGATGATAATACGTGTATGCAACATGCTGGAATAACAAGCATATGCAAAACAACAACCTCAACAGCACGCATACACAACATAACTCACGACCATCTCACAAAACAGCAATCTCACAAGGCAACTACACACAGCAGCCACAACAAATCCAGCAACTACAATTTATCCAAGCCATACACTCGCTGCATTTACAAGCTCAACCCGTACCTTAATTTTGTGCAACGATTACCATAATGCAGGCCCGAGAGATCTGATTCCAACACCTGCTAAACACATGCACAACATATCTCAGGCAATACACATAAAGTCATGGCCAACTACCAAAGCTCACGGCTGGGAGTCATACACTCAAACCAGCGACCAATCCCAACAATACAACTTAAAGGAAGCTTAATTCAAGGCTAGGAACAAGATTTCAAAGCTAAATCGAAAGGCTACCTGCGCACGCACAAACGCACGAACTAAACAACAACTTCATGCTTATGCTCTAGCCAATTACAGCCTCCAAAAAGGGTATAGGATAAAGATCTTGTCGAGAGGAGTCCAACGCTACCTCGTACGTCCAAAATGATGGATGGAAACGACGGGAATTCGTCGGAGAAGCTCACGGTGAACAGTACCCGAGGGTTTGAGCGAAGAAAAGAAATCGGGGAAATATTTCTCTAAGTATGGGATCTGGTTAATGAAAACGAAGGCCACACCTTCTAATATATACACACGAGAAATCTGTTAAAATAGCCACCGACAGAAACAGATTTCATAGGCAATCCCACGCATGTGCTAACAATGCTCAAAAGCCCAAAACGACGTCGCTCTAAAACCACGAAGAAATCTGATCTCTAAAACCACACGCGAGAGAATGCCACAGATCTCTCCCGCAAGCGTTCACCAAAACGGCACCGTAACAACTTATCTAAACGACATCGTATTGCGCTCAACACAAAACACGTGGGGCAGATTCCAAATCAGATCCTAGCGCTAACGAAAAATCAGATCTCTCATAAACGACGGCGTATGACGTTCTCTCGCTACAAAACACGCTGATCACTGAACGCTGGAAGAAATCTGTTCACTCGCACGCTAAACTCGCGAAACAGATTTCGCACGCAACACAAAACACGCCGCAACACCAAGCGTCCAGATTTCTCAAGAAATCCAACAGATCTCACCAACAATTCAGATTTCTCACAAAATCAGATTTCTTCACAAAAACTCAAAAATACGAAAACTTCCAGAATTGCTCTAAATGTGATTTCTGACCCGAAAATGAAAACTAAACTTTCAAATGGAAATCTAAACATCCAGAATTCCTCAAAACCTGATTAATTTCAACCAAATTAATCTTTATTAATTTCAGGTCTCACAAGGCCAATCATGTTTGGAGGATTCCTCGTATTATATCAGCTCTTAAGGCTCAACGATGTTTGAGGAAAGGGGGGGTAGGATTTTTGACAAGCTTGTCGTATTTAGCAACGATTATTAAGCCCCAAATTTCAGATGTGGAGGTAGTGAGTGAATTTCCCGAGGTTTTTCCAGAGGACATCCATGGATTACCACCAGACAGAGAATTGGAATTTTCGATTGACTTAATTCCAGGAGCTGCTCCAATTTCTAGACCACCTTACCGTTTAGCTTCATCAGAGATGAGGAATTAAAAGAACAGATACAAGATTTGTTAGAGAAATGATTTATTAGACAAATTACATCCCCCTGGGGAGCCCCTGTTCTTTTTGTAAATAAAAAGGATGGAAGTCTGAGATTGTGTATAGATTATCGAGAGCTGAATAAGCTGACGATTAAGAATAAATATCCCCTTCCTCAAATTGAAGATATTTTTGACCAGTTGAAAGGATCAGTAGTCTTTTCTAAGATTTATTTGAGGTCTGGTTACCATCAGTTAAAGATTAAGGCATCAGATGTCTATAAGACAGCTTTCAGAACTCGATATGGTCACTATGAGTTCTTAGTAATGCCTTTTGGACTTACGAATGCTCCATCAGCTTTCATGGATTTAATGAACAGAGTTTTCCAACCATTTTCGGATCAGTTTGTAGTTGTGTTCACAGATGATATCTTAGTTTATTCTAAGACCAGATTAGAACATGTCAACCATTTGAGGACAGTGCTTCAGGTGTTGAAGGATAAATAGTTGTTTGCAAAATTCAGCAAGTGTGATTTCTGGTTGGAGAAAGTAGCATTATTAGGTCATATTATATCAAAGGATGGATTGGAAGTTGACCCAGCCAAGGTAGAAGCTGTGCAAGACTGGCCAGTACCAAGATCTGTTTCAGAGATAAGAAGTTTCTTGGGTTTAGCTGGATATTATAGGCGATTTATCCAAGGATTTTCTAAGATAGCTGTTCCCTTGACCTCATTGACAAGAAAGCTGGTTAAGTATGAATGGACCTCAGAATGTCAAAACAACTTTGACAAGTTGAAGCAAGCGCTGATAGAAGCCCCTGTGCTAACCATGCCATCTGATCAAGGAAAGTTTGTTATTTATACAGATGTGTCCAAGATGGGTCTAGGTGCTGTATTGATGCAAGACCGTAGAGTGGTTTCCTATGATTCCAGACAACTTAAGAATCATGAGAAGAATTATCCTACGCATGATTTAGAACTTGCAGCTGTTGTCTTTGCCCTTAAGATTTGAAGACATTATCTCTATGGGGAGAAGTGTGAAATATTCACTGACCATAAGAGCCTCAAGTATTTCTTCACTCAGAAGGAATTGAATATGAGGCAGAGGAGGTGGCTAGAGCTGGTGAAGGATTATGATTGTACGATCAGTTATCACCCAGAAGAAGCTAATGTGGTGGCAGATGCCTTGAGTAGGAAGTCTGTTGGTTTAGCTCAGCTTTTGGTTCAGAGACCATTGGCGTATGATATTGAGAAGTCTGAAATAGAAGTAGTACCCAGTGGTTGTACTATGGTTTTGGCAGATCTCTCCATAAGGTCAAATCTGATAAAACAGATTCGAGAGGGACAACCCAAAGATGAGCAACTTCAGAAGTGGATCAAGCAAGACAGAGAGAGAGGCAGTAACCTCTACTTTTCAGAAGGAGGAATAATCGGATTTCAGGACAGGATCTGGGTGCCCCAAGTAGACACCTTGAGATCAGATCTCATGACAGAGGCCCATACAGCCCTGTACTCTGTACATCCAGGGAGTACTAAGATGTATAAACCTCCAGAAGTTATATTGGTGGTCAGGAATGAAGCGAGACATTGCCAGATTTGTCTCTGAGTGTTTGACTTGTCAATTGGTGAAAGCTGAACACCAAAGACCAGCAGGATTATTGAAGCCACTGCCTATTCCATAATGGAAATGGGAGTATATAGCAATGGATTTTGTAGTTGATCTACCCAAGACTGTTCAAGGATATAACTCTATTTGGGTTATAATAGATAGACTCACTAAGTCTGCTCACTTCTTACCAGTTAATATAACTTACGATGTGAGTAGATATGCAGATTTGTATGTTAAGGAAATAGTGAGACTACATGGTGTTCCAGTATCTATTGTATCGAATAGAGATCCGAAGTTTACCTCATCTTTCTGGAAGAGTTTGCATAGACCTATGGGTACAAAGCTGACCTTTAGCACAGTCTTTCACCCCCAGACAGATGGTCAATCAGAAAGGGTGATTCAGATTTTAGAAGATTTGCTCAGAGCATGTATTGTGGATTTTTCAGAGAGTTGGAATCTGAAACTACCGTTGGTAGAATTTGCGTACAACAACAGTTTTCAAGCATCTATCCAGATGGCTCCATATGAAGCTCTCTATGGTCGCATGTGTAGAACACCTCTGCACTGGGATGAAGTTGGTGAGAGATCTGGCTTATGACCAGATGCGGTGGAACAAACAGCAGAAGCTGTTAGAAAGACAAGAGAGCGGATGAAAGCTGCTCCAAGTCGGCAGAAGAGTTACGCAGATAATAGGAGAAGAGATCTGAGTTTTGAGATTGGTGATCACGTATTTCTGAAAATTGCTCCAATGAAAGGAGTAATGCTTTTTGGGATGAAAGGAAGGCTGAGTCCAAGATATATTGGACCATATGAGATTTTAGAAAGAGTAGGAACGCTAGCCTATCGTTTAGCACTGCCCCCACAGCTGTCTGCAGTGCATAGCATTTTTCATGTTTCAGCTTTGAGGAAGTATATTTCTAACCCTTTGCATGTGCTAAGCCATGAGCCAATCCAGTTAGCGCCAGATTTAAGTTATGAAGAGAGGCCAGAGAGGATTATTCTTCCAGAAATTAGAAAGTTAAGAAACCGTAGTATTCCTATGGTTAAGATACAATGGTCTAACCAATCGGAGCGAGAAGCTACATGGGAGACAGAAGCTGATATGCTTAACCTTTACCCATATCTGTTTGGTAAGTAAATTTCGAGGACAAAATTTCAATAAGGAGGGTATGTTAGAGTAGATGCCCAACTAGCCAACTTGTGGCGTGTGGGTTTATAGACTCTTGTATGAAACAATCTTTATATATATGATATTCGCATTCTTTTATATAGCGTTCTTTACTTTCATTATGTGTGTAATGATTTACAATTGCGTTGAGTAAAGACCTAGAATACAACTAAGTGTATGTTAGATGTGATAGTGGGTATGACGGCTATCATGAAACATCTCTAATAGTCGCTGTGAATTCTAAACATGTTCCTAGTCGATTGGGCCGTCAAAATGAGGATAAGTCCGCCCGAGTTCGAGACTAGTATCTGCGATGCAAAGTACCATGTTTCATTGGTAGGGAACATTGTGATGTTCTGAGCAAGCAGATAGATAGTGACCTGGTGATCTATCGAACTACCCTCCTTCGGACTTTCAAAGTGGTTACCATTTGTCGAGTGGATGAGTCCGAGGTCTTGGTTGTACTGATTAGTCCTCACGACTCGAAACGTCATTGAGACTCTACATGATAGGCGTCTCACTTTGACCCGTTTGCCGACTCACTTGGGGTCATAAGACGTCGGGATTGGGTGAGACCCCGATGCATGTAGGAGTCGATGCATCGTTGTCGAGGATTCACCGCTCGCAGACATGCGTGGATATCCTATGCTATCTGAGGAGATAATAGTGTATAAATCTCGACCCGTTTGCCGACTCACTTGGGGTCATAAGACGTCGGGATTGGGTGAGACCCCGATGCATGTAGGAGTCGATGCATCGTTGTCGAGGATTCACCGCTCGCAGACATGCGTGGATATCCTATGCTATCTGAGGAGATAATAGTGTATAAATCTC